>CM056730.1:113120019-113343641 GCA_029844215.1 Przewalskia tangutica
ACTAATATTCTTTAAAAAGTGCTTTGAGTGTCAAATTACTAAAAGGACTAGTATCAAATACGCTTACTATCAAGATTATTTTAGAGAGAAATTATTTTAAATATTTATTATGAAAGACTTTAGATAAGTTTTACTTTTATTTAATTAAAATTTAAAAGTACATATAAAAATTTCAATTAATATAATACGTAGATTAATAAAAAAGATATTAAATATTAATTTAAATATTAATTTAATATCATCACAATGATTTAAATATACTAAAAATTAATACTGTAATATTTATGCTACGACTATAATGAGAAGGAAATACTATGCAGCTTTAGCGAAATTAAAATAAAATAAAACAGAGTTATTGAAATTAATGAATTAAAGAGGGATATACTTGGTAAATATGTATTTATCAGAGGATATTTTTGTCATTAAAAATAATTTTCTGCTTCTACTTCTACTTTTGCAATGTTTGAAAATTGCTTCTGCTTCTACTTAAAAGCAGTTTTACTAATTGGCCAAACACCTCAACAATCCAAATAAAAGCACTTTGTCCTCAAACCGCTTAAGCCAAACAGACTCTTAAACAAGGAGTTTGAGGTGTCATTTACAGTATATTTGTCTGCATTTTTATCACTACTAAATGTATTTTCATTTGAGCTGCATAATGCTGTTTCCTGTGGTTGTCAACCTGATGGAAATCAGGTAGTCAGCAAAAAAGTGCCAAAGGCTTTTGGAGTTTTAGTTGCATAGCGGAATTAAAGTATTGTCTTTAACCATGCTTATTAATGTATTACTCGTTTTCTTAGGTTATGGTGACACTATGTTGAAATTGACTTCCTCCCCTTCAACTCTGCCCCAACTCCCTATATTATCAAATAGAAGAGTCAAATATAAGAAATGCAGTAATGAATAATCCTTATATTGCTAATACCACAGTTTGCTATGTATAACTGATACATGTATTAAGGTCTATAACTAATACATTGAAAAGCAATACCAACCAATTAATAATAATACAAAGCTAATACATATATTATTTTCTCTAATACATCCTACCAAGCAATCCCTAAGTGAAGGGAAGCGCACAATCTGACTTTAACTGAGTTTCAGGGCTTAACTGCACCTCAAACGAGTCGTTAGTAACACTGGTGGAGATGCCTAATAAATGAGATAGTGAGGCTTATTATTGGATTTAGTTGGTGGTTCAGCCGAGAGTTCCACATAGTGAATAACCTGAAAATTGTGTGAACTATTTTTACTAATCTTGTTTTATTGAATTAATGTTTATTAATCCAATCGGCACCAAGATTTATGTTTTACATCTATATTTGATTTATGTGCATCTTATCATAATCAAATCGAAGTTTCAGAATTGTTTCTCGGCAACAATAAATATTTAAACACTTTGAGTTGGAGTCCAAAGCTAACAACTTGAGCTTGAGGGGAAGTTCAAGCATGATACATATATCAAGTCAATATGAAATTTGATGTGGATTCTTTGGAGGAAAAGAAATAGGAGAGCATTTGAAACAATGAAATATGAATTTATACATATCAGCGCATGCTTTTAATTACTGTTTATGTACCACGAGGTTTCCATTTGTATGTATCTTTTTTAGAGAACCATATTTTGATGTTGGTTTTCTAATTGAAAACTTATTGCAACATGGGTTTTCTCCCACAACAACTACACCTCAATCCCAAACAAGCTGCATTGGCTTATATCAATCCCCTTTCTTAATTTAAGCTCATAAATAAAATAAAAGTGAAAATTAAATCAAAAATACATATACATAAATAATAAGATAATCCCACCCTTGAAACACTTTGGTAATGCTCCCAAATAATGAATCAGAGCACATGGAGCCATTTCCTTATCTTTTTTCTCAGAAAAAAGTAATTGCTTGTTAATGCAGTAAGCAGTTCGCTCGATTGGAACTTATTAGCACAGATGACTTGCTTGCATACCTTCTCCGAGATATGGAAAGGGGGAACAGATCACGTGATGTTTGAGGAAGAATCAAGAATTGAAACATAGCATCCGAGGTTGCATTAATCGAGGATACACGATGTAAGGAATTGTTCTATTTCCAAACTTCACCTTCAAAAGCGTGATTTATTTTTCATTTTCTCAATCACGGTTCGTAAGACTGAGATAAATGAATAAATATTCAAACCATCGGGGTTGCAGCTAGTATTGATAGTTCCTTGTCCTCAAGCTCGTCAGGAAGGAACGAGCAGAATACTTTTGAAGCAAGTTAGTTGTAGTCGTTGTCCTGTTAGCGGTAGTTCTTTTAGTTGTTTTCCTTTCATCGTTACCTGTTTTCTAAGTAGCTCAGCACCAATCAAGAATCCCCAAGGAATTCCAAGAATTCTTGTTATACATTTGTTCCAACCCTCAACCCTCTTTTCTGGTGACACGAAAGCTGAATAATAATAATAATAGAAGTTCTCTAACAAGTCTAGAACCTACCATCAAGTCTGTAGTTATCACGCATATGATCTTTTTCTTCCATTGTGCCATATCTTTAGCTAAGTCTGCATTGATACCAAGCATTTGTAGGTTTTTCGAGACAACTTCCTTCTATGTGATTTTAGGTCTACCCCATCCCCTTTTAACACCTTCACTTACCATAGTTTAACACCTAGGGACCGTGCATTTGTAGTTCGACGAGTACATGCCCAAACCATCTCAAGCGCCTTCACATTTTATCCTCAACACGTGCCGCTTGCACCTTCTGACTAATGTGTTTCTTGCCCCAGAACATCAATTAAATACTGCTTTAGAAAAAATCGGTATGGTATAGCTCTTTATGCTTGTCTCAGATGCTGCTAACCTTGTGCGATATCTTGTAACTAGAGTTACTTAAAGGGGAGCCAGAAGCAACTCTAATTGAAGAGCTGCTGACATCCCTTTATTGATCTAGCAACTTTGTTAGGGTCCCCTAGGTTAATCTGGCTGTGTAAACTAATATTTAAATAGGATGGTCATCTAATTTGTTTCTAACTTTGTGAATCTTGTGGCTGAAACTATAAGCTGGCTGCACAAATCTTGGTGTTAATACAGATAAGTATTTTCACTTTAACTTAATATGAAGTTTCAAGTTTCATTTTTGTGATATTTGGTCAGAGCAACTTCTGCACATTTTCAGTGACATGTTGATTATTGGTTTTACCACAGTTTGCCTAAGTGGTTCTCTTTGCTTTTCCCTTTCTATTACACTTTCAATTCATGACTAGTATCTGTTATGTTTGTTGTATATATCTTTTGTTTGGTTGCTCTCTTTCCATCTTTAAAGTCTTTACTATCTAATTAACCTTGTTATTTGCAGCTATAGAAGCGCCAATGGATTGCAAGCTTGGACGATAATGGAAAACCTGAAAATCACATCGATATAGTCTTAACAGAGGCTGTGATGCCTTGCTTGTCAGGCTTAGGCCTTCTATGCAAAATCATGAGCCACTAGTGGACATAGAGCATGTCCTCTCCTCGACGCTTTCTAGCGGAACTATCAATAGCGATTGTTGCTCCTTATGCCTGGTTCCGCTCAACTCTCCCTTCAGAGCTACCCTTGCCTGAAAGCGGAAGAGTTAGCTTACTAACCTACTGGAGTAAGTAGTCTTGTCCGAAAGCCTCAAAGTAAAAGACAAAGAACAAAGTAACAAGGTTCTGAAAAAAAGACAATGAGACCCTCCTTACTCGGGGGAGAGAAGCAAATCGACACGCAAGACTATTCCTGTTATCAGTAAGTAACCCATGCTAGTTTTGCCAATTCTTCTATTTTAGAACTCTTGCTATACCGTGCTTAATTTTGAATTGATACTATTATACCTCTATACTGATGAGGGTCATGTGCAGTGATGTCATCTCATGATTCAATGGGTTTAGTCTTCAAGTGTTTGTCAAAAGGTGCAGTCGACTTCCTGGTAAAACCTATACGGAAGAATGAGCTTAAGATCCTGTGGCAGCACGTGTGGAGAAGATGCCACAGTGTGAGTCACCATTACTCTCAATATCCAATTCTTGTAAGCTTCTTGATGTAAAAAGAATGGCTGATGCATTGATATCCATCAACATACTTAGATAATCAGTAATTGTTGGTTATGGAGATTTGTGTCTGCTTATTTATTCGGTGGGCTGTTTGTCTAGTTATGTGCTGTTTCTTTAGTTATGTGTAATATGTTATTTCTTTACTCACCTTTTAAACTAGCCTTCCCAGTGTTTTGTGTACTATTGTGATTAATCTGTTCTCATTTTCTCAGTCTAGTGGAAGTGGGAGCGAAAGTGGTACTCAAACCCAAAATCTATAAAATCAAAAAGCAGTGATAAGTCTGAAAACAACAGTGGTAGCAATGATGGGGAAGATAATGGGAGCGACAGCCTAAATGTTGGTAACGGCAGTGAGGATGGAAGTGGCACACAGGTATTTCCATTTGGTTGCCTTCCTAGAAATAAAGGGACATTATGCAAAATCTGCCTTATTTGAAGCATTAGATAATTAAGGTGATTTCTTTCTTTTTTCAAAATGTTCTACCGATTAGTATATGTAGACGAGAGTAACACATTTAGAACACTAACTTTTGCAGAAAATAAACGAGCTAGAAATGCACGACTTCATTTGAGTTAGAATGCATTGGTTAGTCCATTGAAGCATAGATACTTTATATGTCACAGCAATTGAAACCAACACTTATATAAGTTTCTTACTGAAAGGACAGAAGTAAAGATTCCAAATTCACGTGTTTTTCTTTAATCACATTATCATCATGATTCAACATAATACTTCTATAATGGTATCCCTATTAAGCATCAATATTCCAAGGCTTAATTACCTATAGAAGTATGGAATGATTTGTATAATATTTCTTCCTGAGTCTGTAATTTGTATTTTGCAGAATTCCTGGAGAAAGCAAGCTGTTGAAGCTGATAGCTCTCAGGCAGTGTCTCCATTGAATCAGGCACATGAGTGTCCAGACAGCACTTGTGCACAGGTTACTGCTCAAATGCAGAAGCCGCTGCTAACAGGAACACACAGATAAATGCCAAAAGGCAATGCCAAGAAGAAGAAGACAAGCCTGGTAATGAGCATTACTAATCTTTTTCTTCTCTTCGGTTTAGTGTCTCTTAGTTGACTGAAACGTATCTATCATGTTTTCCATTGAAGATCACATTGCAAAAGAACCCTCCCTCGGCATACCTAGAAATCAGAAGTCACAATCTGAAAATACAATTCAGGTTCCAATCAAACTTGTTGGTGCGGAACATAAGACTCTGCTGGCAATAGATTCCAACACAACTAGTTTGAAGATGGATAAACACCTGGCAAATCTAGACGGAAATTTTCCATCCACTGAATATCATGATGCGACTGCTGAGACGCCTCATCCTCGGACCAACAGCAGAAGGTTGAACAAAGCTGTGCAGGTATCAGAAATCAATAATACATCCATTGGTGAATCTAAAGAGCTAAGTTTGAAAAGGGTAAGAGGACCAAAAGAACCAGGAAAAACTTCTCAAGATGATCGAGTGTTTTGAGAAGATCAGATCTTTCAGCTTTCTCAAGGTTTGGAGACAATAGTTACTAGTTATAATTTCTAACTTTTTATCAGAACTGTGCTGATCTCCTCTGTTGGATGAGAACTATCAGCAATTTATTTTTTTCTGTGGTGGACCATGTTGCAGGTATTCATCCTCAAACCCTACGAGTACTCCTAATGGCTTTACCCTAAGTAGTTCTTTAATTAATGATGGCCAAGAAATTGCCAAGAAAGAGTCCGTTTGTGATATCCCAACTCATACAAATGAGAAATTTCCACATCCAAGCTCAAGTGGAACTGGCAATATCATAGATAAGGGGTCCACCACGAATAAGCTGTCTGAAGAACCATTACCTTTTAGAGATAAGGTAGAAGAAACATCAACAATTAACGGTTTGCACTCATCATCAGCTTTCAAGCCTGCAAAACTGGACCTCAGAATCTCCTCAGCAAGTGCTTCAAGTTGCTTAAGCCTTGTAACATTCTATCTACAGACAGCCTTGCTCCACAAGGCTCTCACACTAACATCCTAGTTCAGCACCTCATCAGCACCACCACCATCATCACTTCCATGACCTAGATCAAGATTGCACTTCCACCCATGTAGATTTCTCATTGAAGAAACTCACTGTTGGTTTCAAGTCGTGCTTCATCCAACACTCAAACTAGGCCTTGTGAAGGGAACCCTGAATATCACAGTTTGAACAGAAGTGCTTCGAAGTAACCGTGGAAGCAATGCGCAGGACGGACTCGGCACAGCTATAAATGCTGGAGGCACAAATGGGGAGAGCGATAACGGGTTAGCTGGCAAAATGGTAGTGGTGATGCCAGTGGCAGTGGTTGTGGAAATACGATAGATCCTTCTAAACTTGCCAGAGCAGCAGCCTTGACCAAACTTCGTCAAAAGAAGAAAGATAGATGCTTTAAGAAAAGGTAGGTTGAAACATTCCATTTGTAGCTTCTCTATCATAATCTTGTTTTCATCAATGAATGGTTCTATTCCTACTTTCTTGAGAAGTAGCTCGCTCAGCATTTACTCTAATACCTGGTCAATCTGTTGGTATATATAGTTGGCATAGCTATTACATGCAATGATCATGAGAAAAACATCCATTTTAAAAATATATAACCAGCCATTTTCAGACCAAGAATTTAGGACATCTAAGACGCCACGTTGTGGAATTTCATTGGGTATATTGTTGTTGTAATTTAGGACATCTAAAATATTTTCTTGGTATTGAGGCCCGATCAAGAGACAATGATATTTCACAAAGAAAGTATGTTTTTTTTTAAAGACATGTATGATGGATTGCAAACCTGTTGATAGTCCGATGGATCTGAACAATACATTGTTATCTGAACAATCCATTGTTATCAGATCAGGGAAGCCATGACAAATCCTAAAAGGTACCGAAGGCTTGTTAGGAAGTTAGTATATTGTTGTTGTAATTTAGACATCTAAAATATTTTCTTGGTATTGAGGCCCAATCAAGAGACAATGATATTTCATAAAGAAAGTATGTTTTTAGATTGTTTTTAAAGACATGTATGATAGATTGCAAACCTGTTGATAGTCCGATGGATCTGAACAATACATTGTTATCAGATCAGGGGAAGCCATGACAAATCCTAAAAGGTACCGAAGGCTTGTTAGGAAGTTAGTATATTGTTGTTGTAATTTAGGACATCTAAAATAATTTCTTGGTATTGAGACCCAATCAAGAGACAATGATATTTCATAAAGAAAGTATGTTTTTAGATTTTTTTTAAAGACATGTATGATGGATTGCAAACCTGTTGATAGTCCGATGGATCTGAACAATAAATTGTTATCAGATCAGGGGAAGCCATGACAAATCCTAAAAGGTACCGAAGGCTTGTTAGGAAGTTAGTCTATCTCACTATTACCTAAACAAACATATCTTTTGCTGTGGGTGTAGTAAGTCGGTCAAAGCAGTCTCCCATACCAGTCATTGAGATGCTGTTATACCAATCTTAAGATACATCAAAAAAGCACCAGGCCAAGGATTGTTGCTTGAAGACAAAGGAACACTCAGATTATAGGATACTTTGATGTAGATTAGTCCGGTTAATCAATTAGTTGACATTCTATATCTGGATCCTCTGCCTTTTTTTGTGGTAATCTTGTATTAAGGAAAAGTTAGAAGTAGAATGTTGTCACTTGATCTAGTACAATAGCTGAATATTGAGCCATGGCAACAACTGTTTGTGAACAAGGCTTAAACAAGTACATTGAAAATTGAAGTTTGTAGACATTAAAGGAATAGAGTTTTATTGTGATAATCAAGCAACATCAGGTATAGCTTCTAATCCAGTTTTCCATCAAAGAACTAAAAATATAGAAATAGAGTACCACTTTGTTCAGAGAAAGCTATTTGTTAGGAAATTATCACAAACCCTCAACTAAACTACTAGCAGCTATCTTTACAAAGGTTTTCATAGGACTGCAAAGTGAAAACATTTATAATAAGCTTGGTGCATATGATATATTGTTCCAACTTGAGACGAGAAGTGTTAGATATTAATGTTAACTCAAACAAGGAAATCAACAAGTCAACCTCACTTATTTAGAAAATCACAATTTGGATAAGAAACTCAAGAAGTCAAACCACCTAAAGTGCACCTAACTAAGGTCATGGAGGAGCCATCACAATAAATGTGTAGCACACAATCATTTATAACTCCTCAGATGTGTCTAGTGTTTTGTATAGCAAATCTTTTACCTATTATTAGATGGTGATTTTGACAAGTAATCATTAATTTGAAGAAATTCACGAATCAATTTTTATTCTCGAGAGTTCTTATCTCTTTCTTAGCCTACACATTACTAGATTGATCCAACACTTCTTTCGGCACTTCCGGAGTATGTATCTAGACAAATTGGGTATTTTTAGGTATCGAGGTCGCTCAATCCAGCATCGATATTCTCATCTCCCGTAAGTATGCTCTGACATTCTTGAGAAGACAAGAATGACATATTATAGACCCATCGACACTTATAAATCCAAATTTTAAGGTTCTACTAGTCCATATTAGTCCTTTAATGACTCATGCAATATATAGATCGTTGGGTGAATTATTCAGAGACCACCTTTTTCATCGAGAATTCTCATTCCCTTCGTAAATTTCCCGCTTGAAAATCCAAAACTCGGGCACAAAAAATCATCATGGAAATTGTAATGCTTACTCCCAAACTAGTGATATTTTTGTTTTCTCTTCATCTTTAATTCCTACTAATGATCCTGCACGCATACTAGACGCGATCAGGTCGCACAGTGGTCAACGGATCGGACCGATCGACCGACTTTCTGGCCCGGTCCGGCCGGTCGAATATTTTGGCCCGATCCGGCCATCGACCTAATGGACCGATCCTCCCAGTGCGCCTCACGGCCCACCAAATTTCACCACCTCACCCCAAATTTCTCCCTCAAAGACTTCAAACCCCAAATTTCTCAGCCCTCAAATTTCACACTTCACACCAAATTTCTCCAACCAAATTTCAGACGTATTGACATATCAAATATAAGTCGAAATTAATAAACTTTAAACGGTCATAACTTTGCGCGGACGTCCGCTTGATCTAAATTTTTTTGATTTCGCAGATTTTTCGAGATTTAATAATCCCAAACCAACTAAAGTTCGCTTTGCTTCACCTGATTTCTCCAAAAACGCCCATCTTGCCCCTCAATTTCTCTTTTCCCCAAATCGCTACGCTTTTTCCCATTTTCAAATCTAAATATCTCGCATGTACAATAGATTTCAACGTAAAATTTCGTGGCACCGCATTCAAAATGTCAATTTCAGATTGGTAATTCAATTTAAAAAAATGGGCCCCAAACCCGACCCTAATTATATATATATTATATATTAGAATTTAGAAAATTAGGAATTATATATATTATATATATTAGGAATTATATATATTATATATATTAGAAATTATATATATTATATATATTATAAAAAAATAAAATAAAAATTGTCCTGACTTCGAAAACCGATTTATGAAAATACAGGATCAAGAACTGACCGAATTTCTGGTCCGTCCGATTTTTCGTCCGGACTAAATTTTGTGCAGCCCTAGACGTGATTTAATAAAATAGAAAAGGATACGACGGGCATGAAGAAGAATGCAGGCAGCGAAAATGCAAAATAGAAGAGCAAAGATTTTTGACCCTGAGCAGAGCATGTTATTGACTCAAGTACAAATCTTATCTATAGTATCTTGGGATGATATTGCCTTTCTGTGAATGTTGTAAGCTAGTTTATGGACTATCAATGCGACTCACTGGGATGCAATTTTTTGTGTTCTTTTTTTGTAAACCAGTTTATGGACTCTCTATGTGACTCATTGGGATTCCAATATCTATAGTTTTTGATACATAGAATCAACTCCAGAAAGAAGATTAAGCACATTAGCAAATAGAATACACAAGTGTAGATTTAGCAGGATTATCTTCTAATAGAAATTCTACTTCTACATATTGTGTTTTACTTGGAATAATTTGCCTTGAAAGATCAAGAAATAAATTAAGGTTGCTAGATCCAGTGAGAAGCAAGAGCATCAGACAATGATTATTACAACTTGCGAACTCATTCGTATCAAATAGTTGTTCTTCATGTTGCATCGAGTTTGGTGCTTCACAACTAAACACACGAATATCAACCGCTCTTTCTCTGAGAAAATATACACTTAGGAGATATGAAATTTGTGAAGTCAAATGAGAAGAAATATTCACCGAGTCTCTCATGAGTCTTCATATTAGTTGCACTCATAACAAACTCAGTGCATACTACTTGTACTCCAACTTGTGGAGAGTGTTTTAGTTACTGTAGTCAGCTAAGTGCATATAGTTATACTTAATATAAGGGCCCACATTGAGAAAAATAATATATACATTGTACAGTGTAATGTGTAAGAAAAGTGTCTTCACACATTTTCATAATTCTCTCCCTTGTCCACCACTTCTTAATGTTCGTACTTTTTAATGTACAGTGTAAAGAAACGAGAAGAAAAGATTTTGGGAACAAATTACTTTATTATTCCCTCTAAGCATGTTGGAACTTAAATAATGTTTACAAGCACTTGGTGACTTTCCGTAGTTTGGTGGCTAAGACTCAAATAGATTTTTGCTCCTTAGGAAGGTTGACAATCGCCTTTTGTAAAGACTGCAAGGTTATTTCGAGGGAATATCTTACAACATGACATAAGCTTTTGGTGATGAATTTGGAGATCAAAATAGAGAAGAAGATGAGCGCCAGGATGATCGTTAAGAATCAAACGGGAGAGTTTTACCATGGCTAGTGCAAAGGAGATGGAGAGGTCACGGCCAAAGCTTGGGAGTAGTGGGATGCTACCAGATGTGGGACAGACGGCCGCATTCGAGAGGTAGCTGAGAAGTTGTTTGGGGTCTCGCGGTAGCTATGGCGAGCATCGAGAGGACTGGGAGGAATGGTAAAGTTCAAGAAACGTGGTCAGAAACGTAAGAATGAGGCGGAGAAGTCGATAAATAGGAATCGCATAAGATGGCAAGAAATGAAGAAAAGCTTGCATGTTACGACGAAATGACGCACTTTTAAACGCTCAGATGTGGAACTAGAGGAAAGACGGATAGGAAGTTGTACGCATCAGCCAAGGCGAGCGAGAGGCGGTCCGTGGATTGATCAAGGAGGCGCATCAAGGACGATGACGACAAAGCATCGCGAGGACGCGCATATCAAAGTGAGCGCATGCTTTACTTCCATAAACTTCGAACGAAAAGCGAGATAAAGATATCAGGCCGAGAACCGGATCAACTGCAGTATCGGATTTTGGGTATTGTAGAAGAATTAAGGTCAAGAGGTTAATGGTGTTGTTCGCAGGATGCGGTGGACGAGCGACCGAGCAATGAGATCCCGCTTGAATTTTGGAAGAGCCAGAGATGGCAGTGCCTGGGAGTGGCCGATCGAGTTGCTTAACGCCATTTATAAGACGCACAAAATGCCCAAGAATGAGCGGAGTACAATGATCCCTTTGTACAAGAATAAACGTGATATCCGTAGTCGCAACAACTATGTGGTATCGTCGCTAAGCCACCATTTGAAAGTTCGGGAAATGGTCGCGAGACGCCAAGTAGAAGAAACGCTCATTTTCGAGAACCGCTGATTCATGCCGAGGTGTTCGACCACGTAAGTCATTATCTTATTAGGAGGTCAGCGAGCAAGATAGAAGAGGAAAAGCGACTTACATATGGTTTTCATAGACTCGGTATGCATACGACAAAGTCCTTGCGAGGTTCTACGTAGACGTTGAGGTTAGAGTGCACTGCATGCACACTAGGCAATTAAGGATATGTATTTCCATTGAACCAAGACCGTGGTACTGGACAAGAATAAGACTCAGAGCACTTCCTAGTGATTTACGGGTCGCACTGTGGATCAACTCTACCCCATTCTTTTTGCCTCGCGATGGACGGATCGACGTTATAAATCCGCGGACGTGCTACGGTGTATGTTATTCGCAGACGATATAGTCTCGATTGACGAGAATCGCAGCGAGTGAACGCTAAGCCGAAGTTTGATACAAACTCGAGTCTCCAGCGGTTCAGCCGAGTAGACCAAGACGTAATACTGGAGCGCAAGTTTAGTGGGAGCGACTTTGAGATAGGCGCGAGCGAGACTTCGTACTTAGGTCATTCCAAAGAAACGGCTTCAAGTACCTCGGGTCTAGTATCCAAGGGAATGGAAGATTGACGACGCCACACATCGACGGGCGGGTGAAACGGGCGCTCATATCCGAGTCTTACGCGACAAAAAAGCGCCACTAAAATTTAAAAGGCAAGTTCTATGCGCGATTAGACCGACTATGTTGTATCGACTCGAGTGTTGGCTAGTCAAGACTTCAACATCCGTAATGAAAGTCATGAGACGGTGATGTCGAGACGGATGCGCTGGCATACGCGAGGGATATAATTGAAACGATGATATCCGCGACAGAGCGAGGACCTCGCGAGGATAAGTCATGGAAGCGAGGTTGAGATGGTTCGGGTGCAGGTGTAGAGACACAAATGCCCCAGCGCGAGGTGAGAGGTCACATGGACGAGTTCAAGAGGGCAGAGGTAGGGTGAAAAGTATCGGGGAGAAGTGATTAGACGATACGACGCAGATGCAATTTACCGAGATACGACTCGATGTGGTCATGAGGAACCGATTAGGTAAAATGTAGTATGTAGTCGAGCATAGTCCTACTTACGCTGCAAACTAGTAGTCAGAAGCGTTATTATCAGAGCCCGCTAGCCTATTATACTAATAGGCAATATTGCTTTATAGTCCTCGATAGTTTGATTTCTAAAGCATGCGTTCTTTAGTGTACTTTATTTAGCTTATTTACCCGCTTAGTTATCGCTACTTTTTCGTAACGCGTTGTCATGGCTTATTCGCTGATACCAAAGATTTTCATATCGCTTTAAATTTTTTTGATCGTTGCTCTTGTTTTGCTTTGGTTTTGCTTTTGCTTTGTTTGTGCTTATGCTTTGTCTCGGTCCGAGGGTCTCTCGAAACAACCGCCTATCTACCAAGATAAGAAAATCACAGACACTCTACTCCTCCCAAACTCACGCCATGATTTCACCGTATGTTGTTAATAATTCATAAAAGGAAAGGAAAGTAATTTCTACTCATAGTTACGAGATAACATGGATTTTATACATATACCTTATTTACAAGGAATTTATATTTGTAATATTTACACTTTCCCAAAATCTACATTTTTAACACGTAGTTCCAATTTTCTCCATGTTGGACACTTGTATATAATACACTGTACTCAAAGTTTTTGTCTGAATTGGTTAATGCAAAGATAATTTTTATGTTTGGAGTTTGGATAACATAGTGTGGTAGATCTTGTTCACATTGATTGAGAAGTATGATAGAAGTTTAGATGACTAAATTCGTAAACCTAGAAGCCGTTGTCACTGGTTCTTTACTTGTTCACCTATGTCGGTTTGGGATGCAGTCAGTATAGGTTAGCTCCTAGATATGTTTAATAACATTGTATAATAACATAAAAAACATGAAAAGTACATTAAAAGTTTAAAAAAATAAAAAGAATTAAAGAAACTCATAGAACATAACATACTGTCATGTTTTTACAATTATAAAGAATACAATAGTGTTAAAATTATCCTGAGATACAAATTCAACCGCAATATCTTAACTTTCAAACAAATATGTACATATCTCCCATGGAATAACTCAAGTAAAAAATGTGTTAAATTTTTTTGAATTTTGTGGTCTTAAATTAAAAATGTGTTAAATATATAAAAATTGCAGTTAATCTTGTGATCTTAAACACATTAAAAGTTAGAATAAAATAGTGACAAAAAAGAAAAAAACAAATTTTGAAATATACTAAAAAAATAGGGGAATGTTATATGGACTGCAGGTGTTGATGTCTTATCAACACCGACCCCCTTCTTTTCAATCTCATTCTTTTCAATCCCCTTCTTTTCAATGCCTTCTACTTTTCCCCTTCTTTTCAATGCCAATAATTTATAGTATTTTATAATAAATTTAAATATATAAAATTTTCATCAAAATATATAAAAAATTATATTCAATTTTTTTAGCACGACTGCTAATTTATCTTTCCTGTGTTGCTATGTATAAAACATGTGCTCTCGAGACACGAGAGGGAAGAGTGTGTTGACCGAGAAACATTATCAATAAGGAATTTGATTCTGAATGGAAGATGAGGGCATCCGATTAACTAAATAACAAGATATAAGAATTGCATCGCCCAAAAAACGCAGTCGAATGAGAAGAGTGCGAGCAGTCTCAATGAGGTGCCTATTTTTTCCTCTCTGCTACCCCATTCATTGAGGAGTGTATGCATAAGACGTTCACGGATAATTCTCGTGAGTCATAAATTGCTGAAACTGAGAGGATAAATATTCTAAGGCATTCATTATGAAACATACGAATAGAGAAACCAAGTTGATTTTGTATATCAGCACAAAAACTCTGGAATATAGAAAACAACTCAGAACGATCTTTCATTAAGAAAATTCAAGTACATCTTGAATAATCATCAACAGAACTAACAAAATAACGAAATCCTAAGGTTGAACTGACTCTACTAGGACCCCAAATATCATAATGGACTAAGGAAAAAATACTTTCCACGACTCTCAACACTACATGAAAAGGTAATGCGAGTGTGTTTTCCAAGTCGACACGACTCACAATCTAATTTAGATGCACTAGACAAACTAGAACCATCTTTTGTAGCTTCAACATACCTGATGCTCCAATCAAGCCAGGATTAGTCCGAGGATCTGTAAACATGCACTCCGCATGGAGGAATTGTGAGTAGAGGTAAGGTAGTAAAGACCTTGTGATTCATATCCTACACCAATTGTTTGGTCCGTACTGCACTCCTGCATAATAAAAAATCATCAAGAAATATTATGGCACAATTTAAGGAACGAGTTAAACGACTGACTGATGCAAGATTAAAAGGATAACCAGGAACATAAAAATAGAATTTAGAGTGACAGGATATGAGATTAGCTTGTCCAACTCCTTTTGCTTTGCTCGATCCTATCACAAAGTAATAATGAAAGAGATCAGGCATAATCAATATTCGACAAAAGTGATTTATCACCAGAAATATGATTAGAAGCGCCAGAGTCTACAACCCACAATCCAAGGGTATTAGGCTATGTGACTGAGGCTACTTGTGGATATGTCTACTTACGTGCTCAATCAAGCGTACTATGATAAATAAACTCGCTGACACCGTAGCGGCAACCGAGCAATACGAGCATTCTCACGGTCGACCGCAGAGAATAACATACTTCACGAACAGGTCCAAACCTATTACAAGAACTACACTTAGGTTGAGATCTTCAAAGCCGATTCTTCGCCGATTCTTCACCGATGTTCAATTTCGATCTCATTGTTAATGGTTTTGAAGTTCCGACAGATTTTTGAACTAAAATTATCATATCAGAAAGACATCGTGTGAAATCAAATTTGTAGCCTAAGTATGAAAAATAAATTGGCTAATCCGGAAAGTTTCAGATCCGGTCTAGAAAAAATGTTTTGTTGCCAAAAAGTAGATCTAATCACCGGAGAGTGCTCAATCATAAAAATTACGAGGTACGATCTAATGACGACAAGATTCTACCATTTAACTTGAAGAAACACTATAAGAAAGTATATAATTGTCAACAAAACTTTAGCACCAGTAAATATATTGTTGCTAAAAAACGTAAATAGCAATAAAAATTTAATATTTTGTTGCTAAAAAACATAAATGGCAACAAAAAACTTGTTACGAAATTTTTCGTGATCGGGTTGTTACAACAACTTTTGTTGTTACTTAAAAGTACTTTGACAACAACATCCAACATATGACAACAAAAATGTTGTTGACAAATGTCTTTCTTGTAGTGAAAGTGATATGGATCAGCTCGGAATCTTTGAACGACGCTGACAGTAAAAAAAATCCTCAAAGGAATGGCCGGAAACAACCTGGAATCGCTGGAACTCTAATTCCGACGATAGAAATCTGGCAACAAAAAACCATTCATGCTGGGATACATCGCTCATGCAATACGCAAGATCGCTCACACGCAGACTGCTCAAGCAAAGATCGCCCACGCCCGATTTTTTACCTATGATAATATTCTATTACGGCTCGATACCACGTAATAAATTATGAGAAAATATTATCAATCACAGATCTACAACATTACATGATTTCTATTTATAGACACTATATCCCAATTCTTTTTCATATAGAATACTATATATAAATCATATTCCTATTCTAACAAGCACAAATATTGCCCATGTTAATAAGGCCGTATATATGTCAAATTTGGCACTTCTATGTTCTTTTACTTTTCTAAGTTAATAAACTGATAACTAACGTCCTGAATCAAACTATTACATTTGCCTGCAAATGGACTTTAATTTTTAATATCAGGTAAGCAACACTTGAACCGTCACTTATGAACCTCTTGAGCAAATTGTAAGAGAAGAACTGATTTTTTCTGCTTCCAAGTCAAGTGATCCTAACTAGTTGAAGCTGGTCTGCTACCTCTCTGCATCATACAGTTGACCGTGGAGCAACACACATATTTCTAGTTTCAGTAATTTTCCCTTTGTATCTTGCATGCGGTCATTCAGAAAGTGACAGGAGTGCCTTCTATGTCGTAGGGAGTTGAATTTTAGAAGGAATGAGGTTGACCTGAAAAGAGTACATAGATTGTAGACCTAAAAGCTGGGTGGCAAACTGCATGCAACATTCAAGAAGTTCTCATTTCTGTTAGTTTGCTGAAGTCAAATAGTCTATACCCTCCATTTGAGTCCGGATGGCGTAGTAGCAGTAGTCTTTTCTTCCTTGAATTGTATCTTTGGTTCGATACCGGAACATAAAGAGACTAGCAGAACAGTGGCCACGTGTTCGAGAACAATTTCTGAGGCAGGCAGAGCAAAAGAATCCAAGCAATACCGCAATGATCATTTAGAGCCATACTTCCTGATCTTGCATGCATTAAGTTTGTTTGCTCGTAATAGTATCTTTTAGTGTGAGGATCTCTACTCCTGTGTAACATATAGTCAGATTTAACCATATTTTTTTCTTAGCAGCCATTGATGTGCCAGTCATTCTGACTTGTTATAGGAGGAGATTCTGCTTTTCAGTGAATTGCCTTCAATAATAACAACCTGTCACTCTCCGTTTGTGTTTTAATGAACAAATTTATAAGGGTGAATTTGGTCAGTGGTTGATTTATGTCTACGACCCTTCTGAACAAGAGCAACCTTACGTAATTGCTTGTGCTTTGAGCTACAAGTCGATTTCTTTATTTTGACAAATGGCGCCCATGTGCTTGATGCCTAACTTTAACTCTACGACCATTTCCATAAGTTAGTATTTATTATGTTCATTATAATTATTCGTTGAGTATTAAAATTGAGAATCTTATCTACTATAATTATATTTACACAATATATAGAAATATTTTAATTATGGGTAGAGATACAATTGTTTCTATATTATACATGCATATATAATATATAAATAATTGTATCCATACCATAATTAGAATATTTTCATATATTGCGTAAATATAATTATGGTAAGACTAGAATTCCTCTTTTGTATAACCCAAGATTCCTATTGTATAAGAGGTGAATATTGTACTCTATATATACTTTGATATTAATGAGAAGACTCCTAAGGAGATTAATATCATCTTACATGGTATCAAGAGCCTAAACTTCAAAAATCCTAGAAATTTTCTTCCCCAGCCGTCGGCACCAGCCCCCCCTCCCACGACGCCGCGACTCCCTTCTTCTCTACAAGAAATTTCTTGGTTTTTCTTTTCTTACTCTTCTCTAAATGGATATTCGTGGATTCTTCCATCGTTGTTGACACTTCTACCTCCACAAATTCCACCACCAAGTCGCCACCTTATTTTCATCCCGCTCTCAAGTTTCCAACATCAAGAACCATATCCCCATCCGCCTTGATCAAGAAAGCAACAGATATCCTCGTCAACTGCTTTGCAATTACGCATGTCTCTATAACGCGCTTCGATCATATCGATGACACCATTCCGCCGCTTCTGGGGTCGATGATTCTACTGGCGCCGCTAGACGCCGACGCCAAACAACGGATATATGGTAGTATTTTCGTGATCTACTTCTTACTATCATGAAATATGACTTCACAACCCGTGACTTGTGGAATCGCTTCGAGAAAAATTTTCGTGACAACAAGCACACCTACGCCGTATTTAGAGGAGCAATTTAACAATACACGCTCAACACTTTTCCAACGTGATCGAGCACGCAAATAGTTAAAGCTCCCGACGATCAACTTGTTGCCGACTCGCTATCGACACCAAAATGGTGTTACAATTGATCACGGTCTCCTAAAGCGAATATGATACATCGCTACCATGATTCAATAAAGGATCCGCTACCCACCTTTAACAAAGCTCACTCACTGGCCGTCAAGAAACCCATCGTATAAGGCCAGCAGGACAACAATGCATCAGCCATGGCGCTCCTCAAAGATCGCATAACGCCGCAGTTGCTCAAGACAGAGCCGCGACACCGCCCAATTTCAAGCATCTCGCAGTTTTTCAACCCTTATTCCCACTACGTTGTTAGTTCACCAAAGATCACATCAAGCCCACTTCACGCAGTGACGCCCAGCATTCTCCTCCGTCGACACCCACTAAGTTGGGCTTTTCAAGACTATCAACATGCAACACCGACAACACCGTACACGGACTCCGAGCCACATCTCACATCACCCACCACAGTACTATTCTCAAATCGCGCTTTAAAACATCATCAATACGTTAATGCAGCTGGACAACGATTCCAAAGAAATGGTTACGGTACATTGTCGATAATAATTTTGACCCATTTTTTGTATATTTCAGGCAATTTTAAGTATTTTAACACACCGCATTTTAATCGTTATTTTGCATATTTTTACATAATATTCTATGTTTATTTTTTCACAAAAATGGCATCAGATCTTTTATTTTTAAAATTAAGTATTATGTCGCTGTTAATATTATGTTTTTATTATTCATATACCGCCGCTTTAATTTAATAATATTTGCATCTCTTTAAATAATTAATCGCAATCGCTTTTTACTTAAATCAGGCATTAAACATTTCTTAAATATTGCATTTTAGTATTATTGCGTCGGCATTTGCATTTTATAATCTTGCATCTTTTTGAATAATTTTGTTTTAAATAATTAGCCCGCCTTGCATTTTGTCAAACCAGTCCATTTGAGACCCAATTTAAATCAGTCCAAAATTATTTTCAAATCCCATATCATATCCCACAAAATTTGAAAATCAATCTTTTATTTTTCCTCACAGCCCATACCCACTTCACATCATGTCATTCTTTCATTTTCTATAATACCTACCCTATCTCTCATTTATTGAGAGGACAACACTCAGCAGCCTGACATTTATCATCAGCCGCACAACATTAAAATCACCCTCACCTCCACTTTATCTCTCACTCTCAGCCCAGCCCCCAGCCGCACGTCTCCCTCACCCTCTCTTTCCCGTCGCCGCCACCGGCGAACCCCTGCCCTCACCTTTAACCCACAACCGTCTCTCACCCTACTTCTACCCCTGCTCCCTCCCCTCTCTCTACCTTTACTCCCTGCAACTCCCGTCGACCTCACCCACATCCCGCCGCCTGCCGATCGCCCCAGCTGCTCGTCGCAAGGCCGCCCTGTTCGCAGCTGAAGCGACGCCACCATCGCCGCTCGGTTTGGTTTCATTTTTAGATTTATTGGCATATTTTTATTTTGACCGATTTTTTATTTAGAATCTCACGAGTTTAAGTGAACTCCGCTGCCGTTATCGTCATTGCTGGTTCGACGGAATAATTTTTATTTTTGCCGAGTTTTTAAACTCCATGCCTCGACTTTCTCGCGAATCGCTTCCGCCGTTTCACCGCTTGGCCGGATCGTTTCGCCATTGTTGGCTGACCGATTTTCGCTATTTGCTGGATTGACTTTCGGCTATTTTTCGCTACTGATTTTCGCCATTTTAATGGATCGATTTTCGCCATTGCTACTATTTTTGTTGTTGGCCGATTTCGTTTTGATATTTGGCCGAGTTTGCAAAACTCCGCGATGCTCGGCATGCTTTGTTAGTTGGACTGTTCGCTTGCATTTTATGTCGTTGCTTGCCATTGCTATCGATTCGCCACGCTCATTTTCCGCTACTGTTCCGCCATTTCTTTGCACGATCTGGCCCTTTTTATTATTAATATTGGTAACTTAACTGACTTGGAACAAATACCATATTTGGGGTCTACTACTACCATATTTTTAGCCATTTTAAAGCTGGATTCTGGACTGATTTTCGGCTATTTTCGCTACTGTTTTGGTCATATTATTGGACTGGTTTTGGCCATATTGCTATTGATTTTGCTACATTTTGCTGGTTTACTGATTTAGAACAAATACTACATTGTTGGTATTTTACTGATTTGAACAAGATGCTACACTTGTTTGGCCGATGAAGGAATCTCCGTCTGATTTCCAAGGTCTCCCCTGTGCAAAAGACGGATTTATTTTTTGGCTTTATTTATTAATTATTGCTATTACTTTAAAAATTGTTTATTTTATTACTAACACTTTTACTAAGTGTCTATGCAGGTACCCGGAGATCATCTTGTGCAGAAGGCCTAAAAAGGGCTAAAGATGTCCCGAAGTTTTATCTTCAAGGCCTCATTTAAATTTTAGTTTTACCATTTTTTGTATTGCATTTTATTTTAATTGTAAATTATATAAAAATGCTTAGAATAGGTAGGATAGAAAACCAATATAATTAACCTAGGTTTGAACGGATAACCGCAAGTTAGCGGATCTTAAAGGATGCCTAACCTCTTCCCTTTAGGATAATAAAGAACCCTGATCCAGAATCTCATCAATTTCGCAGACTATTAAATGGAGATTAATTGCAGTATTTTTATTGCAATAAATCAAGTGTCCTAATTCACTTAAATAATTAGGTGGCGAATTCTTTAAATACATTTAGAATAAACCATACGTAGTACTCCGCCGACTCTAAAATGGGTGTTACAGATGGCGACTACCGGGATAATCAGTTATCGATTACAGCAAACCTAGGTTTATTATTGCTTGACTTTATTTTTATTTGTTTTAAATGCCTTAAAATTGTTTGCTTTAATTTTGTATGTTTAATCGCTTTAATTGCTATTTGTTTTACCGCTTTCCTTAAATTGGCATTCCGCTCATATTTCTTCCACTGAAAATTCACACCGCCACACACTACACGCTGGTGTAAGCTTCGCAAGACCCGCAAATTTCTTTCAAGAACACCCAAAATTTATGAGAGTCAAGGCCATGCGAGTTAGATCGTTCGTCGATCACCACGTAGCCTTCTCACTCGAGTCATCCGCCGAATTCAAGGCCTAATAAGCCAAATCATGTAAAGCTTAAGATGAGCTATACCACCCTTTTATATTAGTCATGCGATAAACCTTAAGCGGTTAATCCTCGTATTAACGCCACAATTAGAAATCCACCAAACTTGTCGACGTTTCACAACCCAACGACCCATTAGCATACTACGTAGCGCGACGGTGATAGACTGATCCAAGTCCGTTATAACACACCGAAATTGGAAAAGTGCACCGCCATTTGGTCGCCATTTCCGACAAAACATTGCAATTTAACTATTGACCTATTTATCATAATCTCGCATATTTGGCGCTGCTAGCTCACCGCATAAGAGAGGTCCCATACATATTAGACGCGCTTGATTTGCATGCTTTGTTTACTATTTTGTTGCTAGCAATTTTGTACATATTATTTAATGCAATAATTACCCTTTAACCCATGTACATATCATGCTACGTGCTTACAACTCGCCACGAGCATTTGCATTTTTTGCACTTTTGTTGTCATATTGCAATCAGACTTCTATCACAGAATCGCTTCGAACAACGCGATTTGACTTTGGCAAGATCAACCACCAAACCGGCTGAACCAAGCAAGTGAGTCTTTGACTATATCCACGCCCTTACATCTTACTATTTTTTGTGGCATTTACTCTCACCTATTTGTCATATTTTTTGCAGAAAACCGCCCTGCAAATAGTCGAGGCTGACAACAACAAAAAGAGGAAGAAAAAGAAAAGAAAAAATCATCCCAAGAATGAATCGAGTTATGTCATTTAAAGAAGTCAACTTATATCCGATTCAACGAAGATCACTGGGTCCTATATTTTGCATTTTATACATATTTGCAAATGCAATTGATATGTTTAATGTTGACTACATAATTCTCCAATATCACGCATTTTACAACATAATCATTTCCGAACTACGCGTGTCTGATTTTCACCACACGGTGTGGATACGTAGCAACTCATTTTGGGTTCGACACCACCACAAAATAAAAACCACAAAAATAATAATAATAAAGAGCGCATGTCTCACCTACGCATCCCATTCATCATGTTTTCGCATTCATTTTACTTTGCATTCGCCCACAGCTGACAATCATTTTTTTGCACAACTTACATTGCTATTTTTTTGATATATGTTTTCAAGCATACATTTTATAACATATTTGAATGAACTACGCCAAGACTGATTCCCTCTACGGATATTTAGGCAACCCTATTCGGTTCTGCACTATTTATTCAAAAATACAAAAACAATTATTCAAAAATACAAAAATTATTTTATTCAAAAAACAATGTTATTCAAAAATACAAAAATATTTTTTTAGCATCATTGTTTGACTCATTGATACCAACACGCTTAGGAGCGTGTATAGTAAAATTAAAAACAAAAAAACAACAAGTGATAATCAGATGGGTTGACTTTGTGGTAAACCATCGATTCTTTTCGTACATCTTATTCATACCCGCAGATGACATTGTCTCGCATGTTTCAAGATAAGAATGAAACCGACCTCATCGCTTCATATGCATCAGGTGAAGTTATTTGAATAAGTTCAATCGCATTGCATCGTGATCTGTAACTCGCCCGAATGCTTGTTGAGGCGAATCTCGAGTAACACTCTGTAGAAATGATCGAGGCTTTCTTTGACCCGCTTGAGCATTTTCACCTACCAAATAACATTATCCCTAGTACACCCTTCGAGCCTAAAACCTATTTTTTTGACAACCGCATATTCCACCTATACCCTTTCTCGAATACAGCACGCACTATCCCTCTCTTGGCCCGACCTCCTCGAGCGCTTTAGAAATGTGCAAGTGGCTGACAAAATTCTAGCTGAAGTTTGCAAAGACAAATTGTCAAAGTCTCAAAAAAAAAAAAAAACAGAGACGACTTCACACAAAGAGAAAAGCAAAAGCCCTGATAATAAAAAAAAAAAAATACATAACCCCAAAAAAAAGGGGCTCCAAATTAAAGATTCAAAAGAAGTCAAGATAAAAACCGAGACAAAACGAAGCAAATCAAGATTAAATCGCACCAATATCAAGCACTAACATAGTCCAACGCCGAGGAAAGATTAGTCACTTTTACCCAAATGATATCCATCCTTCCCCAAACCTACGCTATGCCCGTGACAAGCCCTACATGATCATATACCGGGGTTCTCACATTAGGATACTACATGACGCCAAGCCTATGGTATCACAATTGCATTTATTGAACATCTTTTCGAGCGCGAGAGTATCTTCAACGCCCCAAATTCAAAATACCGAATATATGGCGAACGGACTTTCTTTCGCGAGGCATTTGAAACGCGAGATTACGCAGAGTTCAAACCTCGACGCAGTTAGCGTGTCAATACTCGTGTATGTCCGAGGTACTATCTCAAGTCGTGCGAATTACACCGCAGTCAATCTCTGCTAGACCAAAGCAATAAAATAAAATCTTTATGTACAATACTAATCGTTTGATCAACCAAGTCTAATGTAATTTTGTCTTCCACTTTTTCGTAAAATAAAATAAAATCCTCATTTTTGCATCACGAACTACGCCTTGACCGATTCTCAATGGATACGTAGCGCCACATTGGTTTCGCACACACAAAAAAACATAAAAATCATTTTTTCAGATCACTTAACCACGCTCGACCGATTCCTCACGGATACGTAGCGCCACATTGGCTTCTGCCTCATTTTTTGAAAATTGTACCATCTTTGCATCACTTAACTACGCTCGACCGATTCCTCACGGATACGTAGCGCCTAAATCGGCTTCGATCACACCATCGTAAATCTTCCCATCGCTCGTGCGACAAATGCGCTTGGTTATTCGAAAAGAGATACGAGCAATTTCCTAGAGTTAAGTCTTGCCCTACGCGCCCACATAACGAAATCGACAATTTTGGAAAATGCACCACGAAGAGATCATAATAAGGATCCCAAAAGCAATCAACAATCGCAGATTCAAAGAAGCATTCACAAAGATCCAAAGAAGTCCGCAGAGACTACATCAAGAATCGCAAGATTCAAGAAACCTTCACAAAGATCCAAAGAAGTCCGCGCAGACTACATCAAGAATCGCAGATTCACCAATATTCGCAAAGATTCAAGAAGCCCGCAGAGCATTCAAAGAAGCATTCGCAACATCCAAAGAAGTCCGCACGCAGATCGTGACAAGACTCGCAATATTCAACAAGCTTTCACAACATTCAACACGCCTGCAAGCGACGAGACTCAACATTTGCAAAGATCACATCAATACAACCACCATCACATTTTACAGATAACATTTCTACTCATGCTATTACATTGCTTATAAATTCACGCGTTGTCATTTTTGGTTTAACAATTACGCACTAACCTTTGTCAAGTCCGAGCATGCAAGCACAAGAGACAAAGCTACAAGGTCGACGCTTAATCAACCACTCATTTCCTAAAACTCACTAAGTTTTCTTCGCGCGGTCTTCACACGCAGCGCAGAACACAACAATAAAGCCTACGCGTTACAAACGCACAACGCCTACGCAATGACGCTATCTCAATCCAGCGAGTCACAAGGTACGCCATAAACCAACGATTTCATTAAAAGCCTACATGCAACGCTTCATCCATGTTTCGTTTACGCAACGACGAACATCAAGATTGCTTCACGCAACGACGCCAGCAAAGAATACGCCCAGTGCAACGACGCTATCAAGATTGGCTCACGCAACGACGCCAAAAAGAATACGCCCAGTAACGACGCCATCAAGATTGGCCTACGCAACGACGCCAAAGAAGAATACGCCCAGTAACGACGCTATCAAGATTGCTTTACGCAACGACGCCAAA
This sequence comes from Przewalskia tangutica, assembly GCA_029844215.1. NCBI lineage: Eukaryota > Viridiplantae > Streptophyta > Magnoliopsida > Solanales > Solanaceae > Przewalskia > Przewalskia tangutica. The sequence continues at coordinate 113,145,379 of CM056730.1, forward strand.
GAAGAATACGCCCAGTGCAACGACGCCATCAAGGTTTACGCAACGACGCCAAAGAATACGCCCAGTAACGACGCCATCAAGATTGCGTTTACGCAACGACGCCAACAAAGAATACGCCCAGTAACGACGCCATCGCGATTGGCTTCACGCAACGACGCCAAAGAAGAATACGCCCAGTAACGACGCCATCGCGATTGGCTTCACGCAACGACGCCAAAGAAGAATACGCCCAGTAACGACGCCATCAAGATTGCGTTTACGCAACGACGCCAAAGAATAATACGCCCAGTAACGACGCCATCGCGATTAGCGCCTACGCAACGACGCCAAAGAATAATACGCCCAGTAACGACGCCATCAACATTGCTCTACGCAACGACGCCAAGAAGAATGCGCTCAGTAACGACGCCATCGCAAGATTGCCTACGCAACGACGCCAAAGAATAATGCGCCCAGTAACGACGCCATCAAGATTGCGGCTACGCAACGACGCCAAAGAAGAATACGCCCAGTAACGACGCCATCGCGATTGGTTTACGCAACGACGCCAAGAAGAACACGCCCAGTAACGACGACATCAAGATCGCTTCACGCGAATGACGCCATCAACATTATGTTCAGTAACGACATCATCGCAAGATTGCTACGCAACGACGCCAAAGAAGAACATCGCCCAGTAACGACGCCATCAAGATCGCTTCACGCAACGACGCCATCAAGAATACGCCCAGTGCAACGACGCATCGCGATTATGTCCAGTAACGACATCATCAAGATTGCGTTTACGCAATGACGCCAAAGAACACGCCCAGTGCAACGACGCCATCGCGATCGCCTACGCAACGACGCCATCATCAATACGCCCGTGCAACGACGCCATCGCGATCGCGTTCACGCAACGACGCCATCAAGAATACGCCCGCATAACAACGCGACGCATTATGTCCATGCAACGACATCATCATCGCGATTGCGCTTACGCAACGACGCCAAAGAAGAACACGCCCAGTAACGACGCCATCAAGATCGGCTTTACGCAACGACGCCACCAAAGAATAAGTCCAGTAACGACGCGCCAGCCGATACGCCCAGTAACGACGCTATCAACATCAAGGCTTCACGCAACGACGCCAAGAAGAATACGCTCGCAACGACGAATCAAGATTATGTCTACGCAATGACGCCGGCAAAGAATACGCCCAGTAACGACGCCAACAAATGATACGCCCGTGCAACGACGCCATCAACATCAAGGCTCACGCAACGACGCCAACATCAATACGTCTAGGCAACGACGTCAGCATCAACACGTCCATTCAACGACGTGATCAGCATTATGTCTACGCAAAGACGCCAGCATCAACACGTCGAGGCAATGACGTGATCAGCATTATGTCTACGCAATGACGCCAGCAGCAATACGTCTAGGCAACGACGTCAGTATCAACACGTTCATGCAACGACGTGATCAACATTGTATCCATGCAATAACGCCATCAACATCTACAAACACCATGTCTGTTACATCACCACATCGCCTGCAACCCAGTGTCAATCATACTTCGACACTGGGATATTTTTTAATCGCCACTTTGCTTTTATTTTCGCTGTACAACGACTCCAAAGGTCATCACGATCCGACACCGACATTTTTCGTCCGTGATCGCCCATATTTTTGAGTTTATAGTTTATAAAACAGACAAAATTCGCTACAAGTCAACATCTTTGTCCAAGCACTCTTCCATCATCTCCGCATAAATGTTAGGACATACCGCTGACAAATAATTTTGACCCATTTTTTGTATATTTCGTGCCATTTTAAGTATTTTAGCACACCGCATTTTAATCGTTATTTTGCATATTTTTACATAATATTCTATGTTTATTTTTTCACAAAAATGGCATTGCATCTTTTATTTTTAAAATTAAGTATTATGTCGTTGTTAATATTATGTTTTTATTATTGTTATATCGGCGTTTTATTTTTATAATATTTGCATATCTTTAAATAATTAATCGACATCGCTTACTTAAATCGTGCATTAAACATTTCTTAAATATTGCATTTTAGTATTATTGCGCCTTAAGATTTGCATTTTATAATCTTGCATCTTTTTGAATAATTTTGTTTTAAATAATTAGCCCGCCTTGCATTTTGTCAAACCAGTCCATTTGAGACCCAATTTAAATCAGTCCAAAATTATTTTCAAATCCCATATCATATCCCACAAAATTTGAAAATCAATCTTTTATTTTTCCTCACAAATTTCATACCCACTTCACATCATGTCATTCTTTCATTTTCTATAATACCTACCCTATCTCTCATTTATCGAGAGGACAACACTCAAGAAATGACATTTATCATCAGCCACACAACATTAAAATCACCCTCACCCCCATTTATCTCTCACTCTCACTTTCACCGCACGCCTCCTCACCCTCTTTCCCGCCGCCACCGGCGAACCCCTGCCCTCACCTTTAACCCACAACCGTCTCTCACCCTACTTCTACCCCTGCTCCCTCCCCTCTCTCTACCTTTACTCCCTGCAACTCCCGTCGACCTCACCCACATCCTCGCCGCTCCGCTGATCGTCCCAATGCTTGTCAGCGCGCCGCCCTGTTCGCCGCGAAGTGACGCCGCCACCATCGCTCGGGTTTGGTTTCATTTTTAGATTTATTGGCATATTTTTATTTTGATCGATTTTTATTTAGAATCTCGCCGAGTTTAAGGAACTCCGCGGCCGCTGGTTATCAAGTCGTTGTTGGTTCGATGAAACTCCATGGCCTCGACTTTCCGCGAATCGCTTCCGCTGTTTACTATTTGGCTGGATCGTTTCGCCATTGCTGGACTGATTTTCGCTATTTGCTGGGTTGACTTTCGGCTATTTTTCGCTACTGATTTTCGCCATTTTAATGGACTGATTTTCAGTCGTTGTTGCTACTATTTTTGTTGTTGGGCTGATTTCTGAAGTTTTGATATTTGGCCGAGTTTGCAAACTCCGCGATGTTCGTCAACATGCTTTGTTAGTCGGATCGTTCGCTTGCATTTTATGTCGTTGCTGCCATTGCTACCGATTCGCCGCTACGCTTCATTTTTCGCATCGTTCGCCATTTCTTCGCATCGATCCGCCCTTTATTATTAATATTGGTAACTTAACTGACTTGGAACAAATACCATATTTGGGGTCTACTACTACCATATTTTTAGCCATTTTAAAGTCGGATTCGACCCATTTTCTGGCTATTTTCGCATCGTTGCCATATTATCGACTGGTTTTGGCCATATTGCTATTGATTTTGCTACATTTTGCTGGTTTACTGATTTAGAACAAATACTACATTGTTGGTATTTTACTGATTTGAACAAGATGCTACACTTTTTTGGCCGATGAAGGAATCTCCGTCTGATTTCCAAGGTCTCCCCTGTGCAAAAGACGGATTTATTTTTTGGCTTTATTTATTAATTATTGCTATTACTTTAAAAATTGTTTATTTTATTACTAACACTTTTACTAAGTGTCTGCAGTATTCGAGATCATCTTGTGCGTAAGGCCTAAAAGGGCTAAAGATGTCCCAAGTTTTATCTTCAAGGCCTCATTTAAATTTTAGTTTTACCATTTTTTGTATTGCATTTTATTTTAATTGTAAATTATATAAAAATGCTTAGAATAGGTAGGATAGAAAACCAATATAATTAACCTAGGTTTGAACGGATAACCGCAAGTTAGCGGATCTTAAATGATGCCTAACCCCTTCCCTTTAGGATAATAAAGAACCCTGATCCAGAATCTCATCAATTTCGCAGACTATTAAATGGAGATTAATTGCAGTATTTTTATTGCAATAAATCAAGTGTCCTAATTCACTTAAATAATTAGGTGGCGACTCCTTTAAATACATTTAGGAATAAACCATACGTAGTACTCCCGTTTTCGACTCCAGTTAAAATGGGGTGTTACATACATCATACACACAACCTCTCTATCCACCATTCTCCCTTAAAATACCTTATATGCCCCCCCACATGATTAAGAACCTAATATCTGTCCGCCAATTTACTCGTAATAATTCTGTCTCTATTGACTTTGACCCTTTTGGTTTCACTGTAAAGGATCTTCGTACGGGGACACCTCTTACGAGATGCAATAGCACGGGGGATCTCTATCCATTCACATCCACCTCCGCTGCCAGATCTTGCTCTCCCGTCTCTCTAGCGGCTATTTCTTCTTCGACATGGCATAATAGGCTTGGTCACCCAGGACTTCTAGTCTTTAATTTTCTTAGAGGCAATAATTTCATTACTTGTAATGAAAAACTTGCCCAAAATTGTGTTTCTTGTTCTTTAGGCAAACATACTCGTCTTCCGTTTAAATCATCTACTAGTGTTACCTTTGCACCATTTGATATAATACATGTCGATTTATGTACATCACATGTTGCTAGTTCTCTCGGTCATAAATATTATCTTGTCTTGCTAGATGATTTTTCTCACTTTATCTGGTTGTACCCTCTCAAATATAAATCGGAAGTGTTTACCAAATTTCTTGAGTTTCGACAATTCATCCAAACACAATTTGAAAAAGGTATTAAATTATTTCAGTGCGATAATGGTCGTGAATTTAATAACTTTATGTTTCGCCATTTTTGTACCAATAATGACATGATTTTTCGCTTCTCCTGCCCTCACACCTCACCACAAAATGGTAAAACTGAAAGAATTATCCGCACCATTAACAATATAATTCACACCCTATTGATTCATGTCTCCCTCCCTCCATTCTTCTGGGTATATGCTGCTAAATGGTCAGAATACATTCTCAATATTCTTCCTACTAGCACTCTTCACAACATGACCCCTACTGAAATCCTCTACCATAGAGTCTCATCCTATGATCATCTACGAATTTTTGGTTGTCTGTGCTATCCCAACCTTAGCTCTACCGCCCCTCACAAGCTCGCTCCTAGGTCCACTCCACGTGTCTTCTTAGGCTTCCCACCGAACCATATGGGCTATCTATGCTACGACCTGTCCACTCATCAAATCCACATCTCTCGTCACGTCACATTCGACGAGACCACATTCCCGTTTTCGAATCTTCAAAAATTCCAAAAACCGGATTACTCATTACTTGACGAGCCTGTTATCTTTCCCATCATCCTTGATCAGCTTATCTCTTCTGACTCGTCGACAGTGTCGCGACCCAGTGTTGAGGCGCCGCGACGCCAACTTTCCAGAGAGGTTTGTTCTCTCAACCCGTCGATAGTGCCGCAGCCCAGTGATGAGGCGCCGCAGCGCCATATTTCCAGAGAGGCCTGTCACTCAGACAGCGCCGCGGCGGTAGATTCAGGCGCCGTGGCGCCTCCGATGGCTTCGCCCCCACCTTATCCTTTTCCGACCCTACCATCAGCTGACCCTTCCTACTCAGCCAGCACCGCCTCCCACTGTCCCACTCACCAAATGGGAACTCGTGTCAAGCATGGAATCTTCAAACCCAAAGTCCAATTTAACTTGTCTGTCCAAATCATTTCTCCAATTCCCAAAAACCCTATATTGGCTAAACAAGACCCTAATTGGAATGCAGCTATGTCTGAGGAATTCAATGCTTTAACTAAACAGCACACATGGAATCTAGTACTTAGACCTGAGAGGGTGAATGTGATTCGTTGTCTGTGGCTTTTTCGTCACAAATTCAGAGACAGTGGATATCTTGAGAGGTATAAGGCACTACTTGTGGATAATGGCACAAATCAGCAGAAGGGCATTGATTGTGGTGAGACCTTCAGCCAGGTTGTCAAACCGACTACCATTCACACAATTTTGAGCATTGTCATGGGCAAACACTGGTCGATCCATCAACTTGATGTGAAGAATGCATTCTTACATGGGGATCTGAGAGAAAAAGTCTATATGCATCAGCGGTCAGAGTTCACCCATCCAGCAGTTCCTCACTATGTGTGTCGTCTCCGTAAGTCACTATATGGCCTGAAACAGCCCCCCTGTGCGTGGTATGATCGCTTTGTCATGTATATCTTGCAGATTGTGTTTGTATGCAGCAAGAGTGATACATAACTATTCATTTTTCATCGAGGTAGTAGCACTGCTTACTTATTACTTTGTGTGGATGATATTGTTCTTACTGCCTCCCCCGACGGATTGAAAAATTAGATTATTGTCTTACTTAAGTCTGAATTTGCAATGACTGATATGAGAAAACTGAGTTATTTTTGGGGATATCGCGACTGTGTCCGCCAATCATACGCTCGTGTCGTAAGTACGCAGTAAGAGATTGTGGCATGTGGCTAAGATGACGAACCGCAGATGCGCTACCCACTGATTCTAAATCTAAGCTCAGTGTCATGGATGATGCTCCAGTATCTGATCCTACTCTATATTGGAGCCTTGCTGGTGCAATTCAGTATCTCACCTATGTTGTTCAGCAGGTGTGCTTATTCATGCATGCCCCAAGTGAGTCTCATTTCACTGCTCTTAAGCGTATCATTCGATACATTAAGGGCACTCTTGATTATGGTTTGAACCTATACCCCTCTGCACCAAACAAGTTGCTTTCATATACAGATACGATTCGCGTGGTGTATGGACACGCCGATGCCCACCTACAGATCAAGGCAGGTGTATGGCGTCGGCTGCATCACCCTATTTCGATCCAAAGGCCGAGGCCGAGTACGCAGACATCGCAAACGTGGTAGCCGAGAATTGTTGGCTCGTAAATTTCATCGTTAGAACTTCAAGTTCTTTGCGCTACCATCTATCAGGTATCGCGATAACATATCCGCCATCTATCTTTCTCATAATCCGCTCAACATCAACCAAGCATATCGAGATAGACCTACACTTCGCTCGAGAAAGTCGCGCCAGTCATGTCGAGTGTTACATGTTCCATCATCCTATCAAGATGCGCATATATTTACCAAAGGACTTCTCGATGCTTATTTCGACTTCAGATCCAGCCTCGCCCGCCTCCTCCTCCGACCGAGGGGTGTGTAAACATGTATATTATAGAAATAATCAGATCCCTACCCATAATTAGAATATTTTCAATATTGTGTAAATATAATTATGATAAGACTAGATTCCTTTTTGTATAGGCTAGGATTCCTATTGTATAAGAGATGAATATCAGACTTATATATACTTTGATATTAATAAGAAGACTCTCTAAAAGAGATTAATATCATATTACAAATAATGCTGGTGCTTTTTCTTCTCGATAATTAAATTAAACACAAAAATAGAAGAGAACTTTCTAGGGAAAAAACAAATAAAAGAGAAAATAGAGAATAGGCATGGTAAGAAGGGGGGAGGGGGAAGAGAGATCAAGACAAGTAAAACAAGCTGAGGTACTTACTATAATTCGATGTACATTAATTTGCATTTGATAAGTCATTAACTTAAAAAGAGATCCAAGGTTCTGAAATTCTGGACATTTGTCACACACACATTGCGCGCACATATATATCTATATATATCATCTTAATTGCAACGCTCTAATTTAATCTAATAGGTGACAAATGGCAATGGTTTCATTCATAACTATAATTTTTTATTTTTCTTCCAATAGAATAGCAGACGAAAAAATATAAAATTTCTTTCTTAGTTGTAGGAGAGGTGGGTGAGATGAGGTGGTTCTCCACATTCTTTTTCAATTGCCATATTTCTAATTAGATAGATCTATAGAGGTCTACAACATTAAAATCATTTTCAAGGGTTTTGGTAAAGAATGGATCTTGTGCCTAACTCAACCCCAAAAGCTAGTTTGTAGGGTGAGGATTGTCCAAGTCTATATAAGAAGTCCATGTTCTTATTCCATTTTCGATGTGGGACCTCTAAGACTCCTCCGCACGCCCACACCTTGTTAGTTGGAGCGTGGATAATATAATTTGGGGACTCAACATCGGTGAACAAAAAATTGGAATGAGTCTGACTCTGATACCATGTAAAAAATGGATCTTGGGCCTAACTCAACCCAAAAGCTAGCTTGTACGGTGAAAATTGTCCAAGTCTATATAAGGAGTCAATGTTCCCATTCCATTTTCGATGTGAGACTCTTAACATCAAGGAACTATATTCTTGTGGCGTAGAAGGGAACTATGTGACCAGAATGTCACGAGTTCAAGCCGTGAAAATAACCTCTGGAGAAATACAAGGTAGGGCGACGCAGAATTGCACTTTCGCTCACTTTTATACCCCGCTCATGTAGGAGCTTAATGCACTGCATCGCTTCTTTTTACATTATTGTGGCGAGTTATATTCATCTATTTTTCATAGTGGTATTTGATTATTTGTTTTCACTTTTGAAAATGGCTGGTCTGCTTATGCCTTTTTTTTTTTGGTTATTTGTTACGAAAATGCAAACTTCTAAGTTCTGTTTCTTGAAATAGTTCGTTAGAATAAGTTAAATATGCAGTAACAAACGGAATTGACTCCAAAAAATTATATCTACAAATAGGTATCAAACCAATAAAAAGGTATTTTGGGAGAAACAACTAGTTGAAATCTAAGAGCTCTTGGTAAAATAATGTGTTATATATGAAAATATTCTTAGGAATAGGATAACAAAATTATCCACTTTTGTATTTTTATTTGCCAACAACAACAACATATCTAAAGATAGCCACAAGTGAGATATATAAGAGAAAGATAACGCAGACCTTAATTTTGGGGTAGAAACATACTATTTCCTAGATTCTACTGTAATAAAATAAAACAAAACAGTTAAAAGAAAAAACAATAACTACAACAAAATTTTGCCGTCGTGATTTTTTTTATAAAAAGAGTGATTTGATTGTTTTGCAAGTAAATGAACAAGTTAGGGTGCAAATTGCTAAAAATAATAGAATAAGATGCAAATAAAGAAATAAAAAAAGATGTGAAATGCAAAGAAATCAAAAAAAGATATCTTCATATTGTCAAGTATATCCCAAGGAATCTTTCAGTCTTTGATCAATATTTGTCTCATTAACGTTGAATCAGTATGTGATATCACCCTTCTATTATCGGAATTAAGGCACCATTATAAAATCATTTCAATAGCATAGGCCTCAGATTACTCCTTAATCCTCTATCAGTGTTACATTTTTTATTATGAAATATAGAAAAGTGTAAAGTTTCAACTTTCAACACACAAGATTTGCGCAATGGAACTGATGTGGAACAATTGTCTTGATTTGGATTTTTGTCAATAACAATTACTCATTCCGTTTCAATTTATGTAGTATTGTTTAACTGTGTATGGAGTTTAAAAAAAAAGTTGAACTAAAATAAAATTAAAAACTTATATTACTATAAATTATCTCATTAAAAGTAAATATGAATTTTAAAGTTAATTTATTTATAAAAAGACAACATTCTTTCATAAATAAATTAAAAAAAAGTGTGACACTTAAATTGGAAACCCGTACGAAAAGACGGCGGAGTCGAGAAAAGTAAAAGTACCATTAGAATCCAATTTCATTTTCAATTGACATAATATAATCATCTATTTTTGAAGAATTTGCAAAACTTCTAATTAGGCTTAACACATCAACAACTCCTCAAACTTGTCATTAAAATTTATAATTTGTTTCAATTGAACACTTGAACACATTATAACATGTTCCTATTAGATACTTTTTCAAATTTTAAAATTCTTTTTGTGCGTACTCTCAAATGTCCTACTGGGTATGTTGTTATTATTGGTATTCTCAAATGCGCTTACGTAATAAATTAACCATTTAAAATATATTATCTCCTTTAACTATTGTTAACACTAAAAAATAATTTAAGTGTTTAGCCGAAATTCAGTGACAACCGAACTATTCTGGAGCCGAATTTACTCCTAGCCCTCGACTACAAGAAATTCATCGGCTACTAAGACATCTTAGCCGAAATTCGTTAGTTAGAGGTACGACTGAGACCCACTCAGATACAGACACCTCAACGACCAAGTCAAAAAGGTTTCTAGACCCCTAAAAGCGGTAACAGCCAACAACAGCTGAAAACAAAAGCCATTACTCGAGCAAGAGGAGTAGAGGGCGAGAAAATCGACACCACCTCCCCCATGGTCGACCATCAACTTAGCTGGTTACTGATGGTCGATACAGGGGAGGGCACGTTTGTACATTTTTTTCTTCCTTTTTGTATTATAAATAAGAACATTCTTTTGTATATACGGACACAATCAATCAAACTGTTAGCGAATATTCTTCAAATATTCACAGTATATATTGTATTTATTAGTATCATGTATTTAAGGTAACTTAGGATTCTTACTGTATTAAGAATCGCCTTTGTACAACTATATATATTGTGATTAATGAAAGAAATTTCTAATGGAAATTATTCCAACATCTTACATGGTATCAATGGCCTAAAACCCCTAGAAATTCCCCTCCCCTCCCCTCTCGGCCGCCGCCAATCCCTCCCACCGCGGTGCTTTCTCTTTCGGAATTTCTAACCTGTGGCCATCATGTCTTCTCCTAAATCTAATGGTTCTACCTCTGGCATAGATGACACCCCACTTCCCTCCACAAAGTCATCTTTTCATCCGACTTTTGCTGTCACAAATATCAAGAATTATGTCCCTATTATTCTTGATCAAGATCACAATATTCTACGGGTAGAACTGCTTTATATTCACGCCAGGCGCATAACATGCTCGACCATATTGATGAGTCAATCTCTCGCCTCCGATATCGATGATTCAACACGGGCGCGCCTCGACGCTATCACAAACAACGGATCTACGGTACTATCTCTAAGGATCAAGTATGCACTATCCTCAAAACAGTGATTCGCACGCGAACTTTGGGTACGCTGAGGAAATTTTTCAGATAACAAAATACTGTATGTGTATTTAGAGGAGCAGCTCAACAACACCCGCTTTGAGAATTTTAACAACATGACCGAATATCGCAAGCAATCAAACTTATCACGACCAACTCTCTCATGTTAGACATCTGCTTCGAGACTAAGACGGTACTACAACTTGTCGCAGATTACCAAAGGAATATGATACTCTTGCAAGAATAATTCAACAGCAGTGCATCCACTTCCATCTTTCAAGAAGACACGCTCTCAATTGTTGTTGAAGAAACACGCGTGCTAAACAGACGAGCACAATAAAAAGCATTAGCCGTTGAAAATTTGCGCCGCCGACCATCGCTTCCACCATCGCTGACCAAAGAAGAACAACCACTACGAGGCATAGGCAGAGGTCGCGGACAAGGAAACAAGGGAAAGGGTCGAGACAAAGGAAAAGCACATCGCCAATAGCTTCACGCCATCGCCAAAGAAGGGTCGAATACTCAAAGAAGAAGAAGGCGAATGTCCAAAGTTAGCGGCGCTACCCAAAGAAATCGGGCCTGGCCAACAAAGAATGATTTACCCAAGATCCTCGGCCCAAAGACCAACAGGACCATCTCCTCAACAAGCCCATTTGATGTCAGCCCAACGGTTTCCTTTAGCCCAGCAGATGCAACCCACTGATTTGGGCCAAGCTTTCAACACACTCACTCTGCAACCGCCCGACAATAATTGGTATATGGACTCCGGAGCCACATCATACCTGACCAACTCTTCAGGTAATTTCTCTCAACTGTTTCAGTTAAAGTATCCTCAATACATTACCGTTGGCAATGGTCACCACATTCCAATTACAGGTTATGGCAATACACAGATCAAAAATCTCCATCCACCATTCTCACTTAACCATGTCCTCTACGCCCCTCAAATTATTAAAAAACTTATATCTGTTAGGAAATTCACTTGTAATAATTGGGTGTCTATAGATTTTGACCCTTTTGGTTTCTCTGTGAAGGATCTCAATACGAGGAGAATTCTTACTCGATGCAATAGTGTGAGAGACCTCTACCCCTTCACAAACTCTTCCGCTGTCAGAACTCAACAACCGCCTCCTCACGTGATTATCTCCATCCACCTGGCACAATAGGCTTGGGCATCCAGGAGATCATGTTTTTTCTTTTCTTAGAAACAATCAGCGTATTAAATGTAATAATGGAAAACTTGCCCAACATTGTTTTTCTTGTCCGTTTGACAAGCATACTCGTCTTCCTTTCATGTCTTCAATGAATATTACAGTTTCACCATTTGACATTGTTCATGTTGACTTGTGGACCTCTCCTGTTGTTAGCTCTCTAGGTCATAAATTCTATCTTGTGCTATTGGATGATTTCTCACATTTTGTATGAATTTATCCTCTAAAATTCAAATATGAAGTTTTTGCTAAATTTCTTGAGTTTCACAGATTTATTAAAACTCAGTTTGAAAATCCATCAAATCATTTCAATGTGATAACGGACGTGAATTTAATAATTCGGTTTTCCATAATATTTGCTCCCAACAAGGCATGGTGTTCCGCTTCTATTGTCCTCACACCTCACCTCAAAATGGTAAAGCTGAACGAACTATTCGTACTATTAATAACATGACCCGTACCCTCCTATTTCATGTCTGTCTGTCATCATCTTTCTGGGTCTATGCTGTCAAAATGGTAGAATACCTTCTAAATATTTTACCTACTAGCACATTACAAAACAAGACCCCCACAGACATTCTATATCGTAGAACTCCTTCTTATGACCACCTACGGATCTTCGGCTGTCTGTGCTATCACAATCTTACCTTCACCATCCCTCATAAGTTGGCTCCTCGAACTACACCCTGTGTATTCCTCGGTTTCCCACCCAATCATAGGGGTTATCTGTGCTATGACTTGTTCACTCATAAAATTCACATCTCTCGTCACGTCACGTTCAATGAGATGATATTTTCGTTTTCAAACCCTCAGAAATACCGAAAACCAGACTACTCATTTCTTGATAAACCAGTCATATCCCCAACCATTCTAAGTCAGCTTACCCAAATTTCGACTTCAGAACCGCGGTCCATAGTAGATGCACCGCGGTGCCATCCTTCCAGTGAGCCCCCTCTTCCTGCAGAACTTTTAGCATCACGGTCCCTCGAGGATGCACCGCAGTGCCTGCCTTCCAGTGAGCTCTATCTTCCTGCAGAATTTTTAGCACCGCGGTCCCTCTAGGATGCACCATGGTGCCCCTCATCCAGTGAGTTCACTGCTCCTCCCTCGCCTTCAGTACTGCGGTCCCCTGAGGATGCACCGCGGTGCCACCCTTCCAGTGAACTAACCTCTGAACCTGTCACTTCAATAATGCCATCACCCAATGTCCCAGTCACCAAATAGAAACTCGTGCCAAATACGAGATTTTCAAACTTAAAGTCCAGTTTAACCTGTCTGTCCAAACCATTTCTCCACTCCCAAAGAACCCCAAATTGGCCAAACTTGACCCTAATTGGAATGCAGCCATGTCTGAGGAATATAATGCTTTAACTAAGTAGCATACTTGGAATCTTATCACTAGACCAGAGGGGTGAATGTGATCAGATGCTTGTGGCTTTTTTGTCACAAATTCAGAGATAGTGGTGTTTTGGAATGCTACAAGGCTAGACTTGTGGCAAATGACACTAATCAGCAGGAGGGCATTGACTGTGGTGATACCTTTAGCCCGGTTGTTAAACCGGATATGATTCGTACTCTTCTTAGCATTGCTATGGGTAAGAAGTGGTCGATTCATCAGCTGGATGTCAAGAATGCATTTCTTCATGCGGATTTGAAAGAAATTGTACACATTCATCAGCCACCTGGTTTTGTTCATCCGGTTGTTCCTCATTATGTCTCTGTCAGACGTAAGTCACTCTATGGTCTAAAGCAGACACCTCGTGCTTGGTATGACCGGTTTGCCAGGTATATTATGCAGATTGGGTTTATTTGCAGCAGGCGTGACATCTCTCTGTTCATTTTTCTATCATCACATCACTTACTTGTTATTATATGTTGATGACATTGTTCTCACTGCCTCATCTGATAAGTTGAAAAATGACATTATTGCTCTTCTCAAAACTGAATTTGCTATGACTGATTTGGGTAAGCGAGTTACTGGGTATATCACTATTAGATCCGCAGATACTATGTTCCCGAAGCCGTAGTATGCGTAAGAAATTGTGTTCGTGAGCTAAGATGTCGAATCGCAAGGCTACGTCTACTCCTCGCTGATTCAAATCCAAGTTCGCTTCCGGGGTGATTCAAAGTTCGATCCCACTTTCTATCGGTCTTGCGTGCTCTTCAAGACTCACTTTCACCAGACCGACATCGCATATGCCGCCCAGCAGATGTGGTTCTGCTCACGATGCCCGAGGAACCCCATTTTGCCGCTTCTAAGCGTACATCGATACATTGCGGCACTCGACTACGGGTCGATTCTACCCCTTCGCTACGAACATGTTACTTTCCTACATAGATGCTGATTGGGCAGGGTAACCAGACACAAGACGCTCTACTTCAAAGCTATCAGGTGTTCTGTGAGATAACTGATCTTTCGTCCGCCGTCGACAAGCCACGTTATCCCGATCCAAAGGCCAAGCAGAGTATACGGGTGTTGCTAACGTAGTCACGAGATCCGCTGATCCGAATCTCTTCGAGCCGAGTTGTCCATCGCGTAAGACATCTATAGTCTATCGTGATAACATATCCGCTATCTATATGTCTCATGCCGGCCCAAAGATCACGACCAAACATATTAAGATGGATATTTATTTTGTTCGTGAGAATGTGGCACGTGGTCTTGTTAAAATTCTACATGTACCTTCCTCTTATCAGTATGCAGACATCTTCACAAAGGGGTTGCCTGCATAACCGCTCACGCACTTCGATCCACCGAGAATTCGCCTCTCCCGCCTCCGTCTCGAGGGTGTGTTAGCAATATTCTTCAAATATTCACAATATATATCAGATTTATTAGTATCATGCATTTGTTAACTTAAGATTCTTATCAGATAAGAATCACCTTTGTACAACTATATATATATTGTGATTAATGGAAAAATCCCTAAGGGAATTTTTTCCAATATCTTACACAAACAAATCAAATATCATATCTATCTTTACTTTATCCTTTACTTTACTTTATCCTTTATTATACTCAGCTGCATTCATGTTTCTTACCTCTTAATTTACTAATACCATCGTCCTAACGTTTTCTGGAGTAGTTGGAAACTCATTGTCGGAAATCGTAGTTTCGCCACCAATCACTTGAGTTAAGGAATCAATTTGTCTCCGATTCGATCACCAATACAACGGCTGTAAGAAAGAATTCTGAAGCAGAACAACTATACCACACTAAATTGGAACATGCCTGAGATTCCATGACTTATTGAGACTGATTCGTATAATTAAAGGATATGATATATTTTAAGTGATTAATTTATCTACGTAATGGGCATCTGAAAACACATGCAGAAAGAAAATTTAAAAGTTGAACAAAAAATGTCTCATAGAAATACTTTAGTACGTGTTCGTGTGCTCAATCGAATAAGTCGTAGTTCAAGTGTGTAAATGAAATTGGGTGCAAGCTGGCGGATCACGATGTATAAACTAACTCAACTTTTAGTGTGAAAAATCAACTTCCAACTTAAAACGTTAACATAATGTGAAATGATGCAAGATATTATAAACCTCCTGACGTGTTACTCTATCGCGGGTTTATATGTAAACTAGACTCTTTTTTCCAAGTAGAGAGGAAATTCAACTAGAGCGAGCTCAAGTAGATAATTCAACGACTTAATGAGCGAGACTAGAGTAATATTAACTCGAACGACTTAATAAGGAGATAGAGAGAAGCTCAAATCAACTCCAATGACGGAGTTGAAAGAGAGAGAAACCATGTGATAGATGATGAGAGAAAGGGAAAATCTTATAGATTGTATTCAATTTTAGGAATGGTTGTTGAAATATAACTGATGTTTGAAATGTAATTGAAAAAGAGCCAATTTTCAATCACGAATACTCTTTTACCCTTATCTTCTTTACTGAATAGAGACATGTTTCTTCAGTTTCCAGTAGATATTCAAACTTCATGACATGGTCTTGGAGTGTCGGTTTTATAAAGGGAAAATTGTCATATTTGCCATTGAAATTTCGAAGAAGGGTCATATTTGCCCTCCGTTAAAGTATGAGGTCAAATATGCCCTTTCCGTTAGTAAAATTATCACATTTGCCCTTCATTGACGGAAATGTCACGTGGACACCACATCAGATCCACGTGGAAGACACATGGCAGGTGGGACCCACATCACCACACCCACTGCGTCTACTCCCCTTCTCCGTCTGCCATTGCTCCGGAGGGAGCTGCAACTCCGGTGAACCGGAGCAGCCAACCACCAGCACCACAACGTCGACCACCACTACCACAATGCCACAACAATCGACCAGAACTGTAACAACAAGATGAATATCAACAAAATAATCAAATTTAAATCGGCCAAAATGGAACCCAAAACAGTCCGTTGGAGTAAGAAATTTTCCGGCCAAGAAATCTATGTCGCGATAGTGACGAGGAAAGAAAAAGGGTGTGATGACCTCCACCACAAAGATCGCCACTGCCATCGTCTGAGTGATGACCGACATGACGTTACTTTAACGATGTCATTCATCGGCGTCATTTAACGGCAAAACGTCGGAGCGACGCTATGGGAGCCAAAATACGATAAGATCTAAAAGATTCAACCGATTCATATTTCGTCACTGGTTGCTCCGATCACCGGAGCAGTGAAGAAGACGATAGAGGCTGGCTAGTTTTGGGGTCATCGCGGGTTCGGGCCATACGCGTGGTTCGCCCGCTCATCTGAGTAATGGAGACGAGATAACGGCTGGTTCGGGCCGCGGTTTCACGGCGAGGCCGACGGTAGCGCGCGAACAACATGTGTTCCGATAGCGATGCGAGGAGAAAGCAAGACGTGTGGAGTTGGTCGCCCGTTCACCGAGCAATGCAGATTTGAGAAGAGGAGGTAAGTGGGCGTGACGCTGGTCCCACCGCCATGACTCCACGTGTCTTCCACGTGATCCGATATGGTGTCCACGTGGAATTTCGTCCATGGAGGCAAATGTGACAACTTTGCTAACGGAAATGGTATATTTGACCCCATATTTTAATCTTAGGAAAATACGATCCTTTTTCGAAAGTCACGACAAATATGACACTTTTCCCTTTTATAAATGAAATTCTAAAATATTATCCTGTAGTTCAGTTTTTACAATTCAAAACTCCAAAAAAGTTCTCGAACATTTCATAAATTTTATTATGTGAATCTCAGTTTTGTTTGAAAAAAAAATGAGTGTAATATTTCAAATCAAAATCAATATTTGTGTTGAAAATGAAAATATGCACGAGGTTTCTGAAATATTTTAAAAAAAGAAAAAGAAACACAAAAAAAAAAAGGAAAAGTTTTTGTATTAAATTGACCAAGTCAACTAACTTTAAGAGTGAAGTCATCATTTCTTTTACTCCTTAAAAACAAAATTACAGGTTTTCCGACAATTATTGTAAGTAAATGAAATAAAAACAGTCACCAAAAGGTTTAATCTTTCAGTCTTCACATTTCAAGACAGCTAATCAGCTGTGCAAAACTTCTCCTCTCAAAGTTGCCACTCTCCATTAACTTCCCAAGGAGAACAAAAATGGGTTGGTTTCCTTGTTCTGGACCATCCAAACAGAACTCAAAGAAGAAAAAAACTGTCGATTCGGTTCAACACTCTTCTGGTATATTTATCAATCTGTAAAGTTGTGATTTTTGTGTGTATAATCAACTGATTGTTGATTTAGTGAAATGGGGTTGTTTTATATCTGTTTAATTTTTGTGGGTTTTGGTTGTTTTGGGTTTTTACTTCTGATTCTTGAATATTCAGCATCTTGATAATCTGTAAAGTTGTGATTTTTGTGTGTATAATCAACTGATTGTTTGATTTGGTGAAATGGGGATGTTTTATATTTGTGGGTTTTTTGTTTTTAGTTATGATTCTTGGATATTTAGATGTTTTATCATTTTGGGGTACTTTGACCTGGATCTTGATATCATAATCAGTGACTTAATATTATACTACTTGATTGTTGTGGTGATATGTTATGGAAGTGCCCTGATTACCTGCTCCTCTGGTTAATTTTGTCTAGGTTGTAGTTGGAATGAAAACATTGAAGATCAGAGTTCAATCACAGAAGAAAATAAAAAGTTAGGCGATTTTTACCTATTTGGCTAGGCTTTGGTGGGCAGAGTAACCCTGCACCGTGCTAGTGGAGGAATGCAGGTATCCGGAGGAATAGTTGAGTGGTGCGCCTAAGATGGCCTCAAAACTTGTCATATTAACAAAAGTTTAGGTTATAGTCATGGAAGAATTAATTGGAATTGGATATTTAGAGGCGATGTCTAACAATTAAGATGATTCTGATGCAGACATTTGGGACAAACTATGGTTCAATTTGCTAAATGGTAGTCAATGAAGTGGGTTGAGAACTATGAGGTATCAGGTTCAAATCCCAATCTAGGTGATTACTTCTTATCTGTCCTAACCTTGGTGGACAGAGTTACCTGGTACTTGTTACTTGTTACTGTTACTGGTGTGAGGCTGCAGGTATTCCGTGGAATTACTCGAGGTGTGTGCAAGCTGGCTAGGACACCATGGTTAAAAAATGGCAGTAGTTTCGTATGGACGTGGTACTAGTGCTTTCATTTAGTATCTAATAAGAACTTAAGTGGTGAATGATTTCAATTACTTTGTCATTTTGTGTGATGCCTCTTAGAACCAGAAGCAAGGTCCTTGTAACATGATAATGTGATGAAATGTTAGAGGAGTTTGGTAGCCTCAAGTCAATGGTTCCAATCTTCCTTCTGCAGATGAGGCGAGATATCTTCCACACACACCCTCCAACCCTGCCCTCTCCAAGACAAAATAAGAAAAGGACAAACCAGACTACCAGGCTTTTGTTCATTGTAGCAAGTTTGTTCAAGTATGGTGACATGATTTCACTTTGGCCTCCAAAGATTTGTGGCTTTTCCATTTTACAAAATGGATTTTGGGACTTTTAACTTTTTATTTCAGTATGTCATAATCAGTTAACTGGTATTTGTGTATCAATTGACAACATGTATTGTGCATAATTAAATTTTTGAAGAAAATGGTTGTCTCACAGAGAACTGTCACAGATAAATTATTGGTACCATTATCCGTGTGAGCTTGTCAGTCTTGCTGTTTTTGGTATTGTACATCATATTAATAGTTCTTATGTAAACAACATCAGCTAGTGAAGTTTTATAGTTCAAACTTCCAAGCAACCTTTTTACAGTTAACGGTTTCATAGTTCAAACTTCAAACAACCTCCCATATCCCACAGTTGAAAGAATAAAAAGCTATATCTAACAATTTTCCTGTTTTCCAATCATCCTTCTTGTTTCTGAACACTAGTTGCCTCATTTCAATTTTAAGCTTTGTTTACTATTCTATTTTATGTTCTTCTCTTCAGATAAGCCGAAAGCAAAGAATTCATTACACACAAAGGAAGTTGATAATGATGCAGGGTCCAACCAAATTGCAGCCAAGACTTTTATATTTCGTGAATTAGCGGCTGCAACAAAAAATTTTCGAGGTGATTATCTTCTTGGAGAAGGAGGCTTTGGTAGAGTATACAAAGGGGTGATTGAGTCCAATCAGGTCAATTCTCATCAAATCTTTTTCTTTTTGCTAGTAATGGAATTTTCACAAAGAGATCAATAGATTGGTTTGCCTCTAATTGACCAAATTCTGTTGATCTCAGTATTCTCTGAATAGTGTTCACGGGTAAATCTTTTCAGTATTTAAATTTTTTCTTCTTGATTCTTACTGAGCCTTTATCCTTCCCGGATGAGCATAGCTATGTTATCTTCAGTTGGCTCATTTGCAGAGGCAAACAATTGAACTTCTTCCCGGTTTGTCAATTGGCAAAAAGTTGAACACTGGGTCACTTCAGTTTGTGTTACATGAGAAATCTAAAATGAAAATGCCACTTTTGTTCTTTTAGCATGTGCAAAATGTGAGTCTTAGAGGCCTTACTATATGTAGTTGTGTCGTGGCATGGCAGAATCAGGAAAGTACTTTACTACTTTCTAACAAGCTGCTAACGTACATTTCATGGATACCTTGGTTTCTATTATACTTTTTACCATATTTGTTAAGCTAATTGGGCTCAATTGTCTTTTTTTCCACACATAAATGTGTTTGGAGTTGAAATAAGCAAAGGTATAATTGACTAGGGATTATTTAACTTTTTTCCAGGGGTGGTACCATGCTTGATGGTTTGCATCTTACTTCTAAGTTGTTGGCTGAAGCTGACGTTTAACACCTTTTTATTGGTTTTGATTGGTGCAGGTTGTTGCCATCAAGCAACTTGATCGTAATGGATTGCAAGGCAACAGGGAATTTCTTGTCGAAGTGCTGATGTTAAGTCTGTTACACCATCCTAACCTTGTAAATCTAATCGGCTATTGTGCTGATGGAGATCAGAGACTTCTGGTCTACGAATATATGCCATTAGGGTCATTGGAAGACCATCTTCATGGTAACCTTTCTTAGGTAGACTTTTCTTTTTCATTTTATTTTGAAAGTTCGGTTTAAATTTGAAATTGAAGTATTTTTCTGCAGATCCCACGCCAGGTAAGGAGCGGCTAGATTGGAACACAAGAATGAAAATTGCTGCCGGAGCCGCAAAAGGCTTGGAATATCTACACAGTGCAAACCCCCCTGTAATATACCGTGATTTAAAATGCTCCAACATTTTGCTTGGTGAGGGTTATCACTCAAAGCTCTCTGACTTTGGCTTGGCAAAACTGGGGCCCGTAGGAGATAACACCCATGTTTCTACGAGAGTTATGGGTACTTATGGGTACTGCGCACCAGAGTATGCCATGACTGGACAGTTGACTTTGAAGTCAGATGTTTATAGCTTTGGGGTAGTCCTCTTGGAGATCATTACAGGCAGGAAAGCAATTGAAAGTTCAAAAACTGGAGGAGATTTCAATCTGGTTATATGGGTAAGATTTTCTTATCATACAGCTTTTTGGTTGCTGTTGTTCTGCTGTGGCTTGTTGTTTCATTGATGTATTATGATCCCTATAGTTGTTCAACTATAGAAGGGAAAAAAGTATTATGGGACAGTTAATAAATGCTTTTTTACAGTAATCTGCAATGCATAAGATGAGTTCAATGAACCTTATCAAAAAAATAATAAGAAGAAGATGAGCTCAATGAATACAAGCTGGTAATTGCTGATATAATATGATAATAGTTTGAAAATTATCTACTGCCCTATCTGGAGGCAGATGCATTTGAGTGACTTGAGAATCCCTCGTGGAAGTTCTAGAGTATTTTACTTGTTCTTGTAAGAAATAACAAAATACTATTATTCTTGAGGCTCGGTAAACTTTGTGTTTTTACCATTGTGGGTAGGGGCAAGGTTGGTATTTCAATTGATTTTGACGTGTTGTTAATGGAGTGTTTAGAGCTGGAAGGTTGTAGAGCATTTAATGTCGGAAGGCTAGAATTTCTTTCAAGGGCCTCATATATGTGATGTTTAAGGAAAATTTTGATCCTCTATCGTGTGGCAAATGGAGCAAAGGGGAGATTTATAGAGTTCAGTTTCCTCTTTGTTTTTGCTTTTCTTGGGGCATTGTGTGTGTGGGGTTGTGTAGATTGTTCTTTTCTGTTAGCCAACCATAAAGAGAACCAAGTTTCTAATTTTACAATTGTGCTCCGGATATCAGGCCAGACCATTGTTCAAAGATCGGAGGAAGTTCTCGCAGATGGCTGATCCGATGCTGCAAGGCCATTATCCAGTAAGGGGCATGTACCAAGCTCTAGCTGTTGCAGCAATGTGTGTTCAGGAGCAACCTAACATGCGTCCAGTCATAGCAGATGTTGTCACGGCTTTGACCTACCTTGCTTCACAAAAATTTGATCATGAAACTCGGGGAGGCATCCAAACTTCACGACCAGGACCTGCTACTTCACCTAGAATGAAACGATGGTGATAAGCAGCAAAAATGTTAAATTGAGCTATGGAACTAGATGGTGATGGAAGACAAAAAGAGATCATCCAAAAAGGGGGAGCGAAGGCAGGGACCTCTTGAATACCAGCTAAGTTGAAAGTACAGATAACAAACCACTGGCACTCGATTGCAGGTTCAATCATATGACTAAAATTGGCGCGACGAATATTTTTTCCCTCAGAAGTCAGACCAGCTATAAGGTCCTTCCTTGGTTCTTTCTCAGTTGAAGCTGCTTGTTCCCCTTAGTTATTGCATTTATAGGTGATTTGCGTTCATCAGATTTGTGGTTTTGGTCATTCTTTGGGTAGACCCTCCAAAGCCTCCGGTATTTTTGTTGTACAGACATGGCTTGTATTTGCGAGTGCAAGTATGTGTTAGAATAGCTCATTATGATGTACAATATTATGATGTACAATCGCGTGATTGTGTTTATTTCCTGTAGCCATATAAGTTGAAATGACATTTTCGAGGAAAACGCATAAAATTGTAATATTACACGTTTGCATATGATTCTTGAATGTTGCTGTTAGACATATTTTGTATGCACTTTTTAGTTAGTATTTTCCTCACTTTCGTTGAAATTAGTGTCGTGTTAGGGTCGTTTTTCTTTCTTTTGAGTCACAACGGTCCTAAATGGAGAAATGACAAAAAGAAGATGAAATGAGTTTAATTGAGATGGAATTGCACAATAAAAGACCAAGAAATGAAGTCTAAGAAGTCCCGGGAAGTATAGAAAAAATTGGACGGAAAAAAGACGAAGAGTCGAAAATTCGAGAAATTAACGCCTCGGGGGCCGCGGCGCTAAATATGTTGAAATTTGGTTTTCGCCACAGATTTACGACGCTGCATACCCAAAGAGGGTCGCGACCGAGGCGGAAAATTGAAGTTTTAGGCTGAATTTGACACGTTTTCAGGGTCCGCAATGCAATTTTTCCCAACTATAAAATCCCTAAAACCCTGAACTTTTGGAGGCAGCTTGGACATCCTTGTACATATTTCACAACACAACTCTTGGATGCTACAAGATTGGAGACATTAGTTCTAAGTATTTTTCTTTCTTTTCTCTATTTTAATTCAGTTCATGTTTGGATTTGTTATTAGTTCTTAGCATGTCTATGGCTAGGAGCTAAACACTTTATTAGGGCTATCCTTTTGAATCGCTTGAAACTCTTATTCATGAATTAATGCATTAGTTTGATTTCTTCTTTACTTGATTAAGATTTATTCAATATTAGTATGAATGTTTGATAGTTAACTGATCACTAATTATCATAATCTATATGATTTCAAATCAAGAATCGAGATGAGAGATTTGGATATGCTGTAATTGAATAGACATAGGTTAAAATCGCGGACTAAAGTACTCGATATTTGTGTAGCATTATAGGTTATTGTTCTTAATCCTCCTATGTGGTAAAACCTATCATAGAAATATGAAGGTTTTCAGACTGGGTTGAGTGATTATATATCCTAACCTAATATAAGATACCTAGTTAACTTGCTATCTTAACGTAGAAGAAGAAGTCATTCTTGTTGCATTAAGGATTGAAAAGAGTGGACAATCGATGATATTGAAAGCCCTATCTCCATCATAACTGATTACACCAAAGCAATTTAGTTTAATTCTTGCAATTACTCTAGTAGTGTTAGATAAAAACCCAAATCAATTGTCGTTAGCCAAATAGATAACATAGAGTAGATGTTCGGTAATTGAAAACCAGTCTCTGAGGACGATATTCGGTCTTACCAGACTATATTACTTGTAACGATACGTTCACTTGCGTGAGCAATTAGAAATCGGCCTAACTGAAGAACATTTTGTTTTCTTCTTTTAATGTTACTGTTCAATTTGTTCTCATCAGTGTCATTACAGTCGCTCCTGTAAAAAATCCAAGAATATATTCTTTTTGTTTTATTTTTGGGGAAGGGCAACGAGATAATACACCACTGTTGGTGTTTGAACCCTCCACCTCGATTATGGAAGGCAGGGAACGCACCAAGTGAGCTATGCCTCAACCTCCCCACCCCCACTCCCCAAGGGGCGAAGCTAGGTGGGTGCATCTGAACCTCTTTTAGCGAAAAATTACATTGTATATGCATGTATAAATATATATAGTAGATGTTGAATCCTCTTTGGCTTTTTCATGTGTTTACATATTTAATATACTGAACTCCCAAGTGAAAATCTTGGTTTTTTTCAAGCTGATGGTAAGTAAGAGCATTCATTAAAATCTCAATGTGTATTGAGCGACAATCTTTCTGGATTCACTCCGTCCCATGTAATTGCCGTTGTAGCACGTGTATGACCCAACCCTTAGGGTTGAAACTTGAAAGTCATTTGTTCAGAATGTTCATATATTTTCTACAGAGATTAGAATGCTTCAATGGCAGTGGGGTCACAATTGAGAGAATTTCGACGATTAGGAAAGAAAATCGATATTGTTGAGAAAAACAAAAGGAAAAACAAGTGTTGTCAATGGAGATACGGACAAGAAGTCAAGAAGATATTGTTGTAATAATTCATCCCAACCTGCGGTACAATCACATGGTTCCCATGTTATCACGACATCTTTTGAGTGCAACAATAAGGCATATTCGTGACAATTTTCCGGTAAGTAATATGTTTTTGTTTTATGATGAAGACACGAAGGAACAACATTTTGGTGAGTAACATTGAAATGAATAAAAAATGTTGAACGTTGACATTCATGAATCATGATCAACTTAATATGGATTCTTTTGGTGGTTAGGCATGACTCAAAAGAAAGAACAAGAAAATTGACGAATTTGTTAAACTGTTCGCGTTTTATACCTTTCTGTAAAGATGATATTTGTCTCCTGTTTAGTAAAATTAGGATAGTGTTCTACTTCACCTTTACTTTTCAAAATTTGAATGAGAAAAACCTCATACAGGGAAATTATACAAGTACTACAAATCACATGTAATAGTTAAAAACAAAATTAAAGTTTATTTAAAAAAATCGTAGAGTCCCCAAATAATCATAGTATCAATCAATTTGTGAAATAGAACAAAGAAACCAAATACAAAATTAGCAAGGCTGAACTTATATTTCTACTCCTTTTAGTAAAGTCATTTTCGTAAGATGATATTAATCTCTTGAGGAGTCTTTTTTATTAATATCAATATATATCATATACAAGATATAATCCTACCCATATATAAGTTATAATCCTACTTTATCATAATTATATTTACACAATATTCTAATTATGGGTAGGGATTTATTATACTACTATACACGTTTACACACCCCCTCAGTCGGAGCAGGAGGAGGCCAGGCGATGAGACTGGATATGAAGTCAAGAAACAACTGTCTGGAAAATCCTTTGGTAAATATATCTGCATACTGATATGATGAGGAAACATGTAACACTCTAGGCAACTTTCTCACGAACGAAATGTATGTCCATCTCAACGTGCTTGGTCCGCTGATGTTGAACCGGATTGTGAGAAAGGTAGATTGCAGAGTTGTTATCACAATACACAATAGATGCTTGACGAAAAGGAAACTGAAGTTTTAACAGTAAATTTCTGAGCCAACAAATCTCAGCTACCACATTTGCAACGCCTGCATCGTGCTCGACATCAAACGAGATAGGTGGTACGCCGCTGATGCACTATGAAATCGATTATCCCCTAAAAACACAAAATCCGGAGCGAGCATCGTATTCGACATCCTGCCCAATTTGCATCCGTATATGAGAGCAACTTATTTGGTGCAGATGGGTATAGGTGCAAACATAATCAAGTGTGCCCTTAATGTATCTGATGATACGCTGGCGGCGCTGAAACGAGACTTCGGCATGCATAAATAAGCATACCGCGAACAAAGATAAGCAATGTCCGCCTTGCAAATGTGAGATATCGTGCACATGCAAGACTTATACAGAGCAGATCTGAGACTCGAGCACCATCCATAAGACTGAGCTTAGATTTTCAATCAACCTGAGCTGGCATAACTTTGTAATTCGCCATCTTAGTCATGCACACAATCTCCTCTGAATACTTACGCTGACACAAGAACATGTGGTTGGTAGATCTGGTCACTGATATCCCCAAGAAATAACTCAGCTTTCCCAAATCAGTCATTGCAAATTCGGTTTGAGCAAGGCAATAATCTCATTTTTCAACCCATCGGAGGAGGCAGTAAGAATAATATCATCCACATAAAGTAATAAGTAAGCAATGCTACTACGTCGATGAAAAATGAAGAGTGATGTATCACTCTTGCTGCATACAAATCCAATCTGCAAGATATACCTGACAAAACGATCATACCACGCACGGGGGGCCTATTTCAGGCCATATAGTGACTTACAAAGACGACACACATAGTGAGGATCATTGACGGGCGAACCTGCATTTACCGCGACGAGATCGCTCTCTTAGTCCCCATGTAAAATGCATTATTCACATCAAGTTGATATATCGCCAAGATTCGCCATAGCTATGCTCAAAATCGCATGACGGTAGCCGGTTTGACAACCGGGCTGAATGTCTCACCACAATCAATGCCCTTTTGCTGATTCGTGCCATTAGCCACAAGACGTGTTTTATACCTCTCAAGATCCCCATTGTCCATGAATTTGTGATGAAATAGCCACATACAACGAACCACATTCACCCTCTCAGGTCTAGGCACTAGATCCCATGTGTGTTGTTTAGTCAAATCATTGAATTCCTCAGACATAGCCGCATTTCAATTAGGGTCCTGTTTGGCCAATTTGACATTTTTGGGAAGTGGAGAGATGGTTTGGAACAGACAGGTTAAATTGAACTTTGGGTTTGAATATCCCGTGTCTAGCATGAGTTTCCATACGCGAGCTGGTATCCGTGGCGGCCGAGTGGTGGATCCGATACGTATGCGCAGGCCTGATAAGGAAGCGCGAGGAATCGCGATCGGAGGCCGCAGCCGCGATCGCGGCGCGGTGTTGCCATCATCGGGCTACAACGCTGACGATGGGTTGGAGAATTTTGGTCACCGAGCTTCGCGCCATCGGCGGCCGCGCTACGACGACGGACAAAACAATCGAGTCATCGGAAGAATGGCATCGTAACGCCTGTGACGGCCGCGCTTGATGATCAAGTAGCCGATCAGGTCCACTGCTCACGCAAGTGTATGTATCGCTCACAAGTAATATAGTCCGTACCATGTTTATCGCCCACATGCATCGATTTCTAATTATCGAACATCCATTCTAGATTATCTATTTGGCAAACGATATTTGATTTGAGTTTTATCTAACTACTAGAATAATTATGAAATAATCTAAATTATCGTTTAATCATTATAAAGGAATTAGGTTTTCAAAATCCTCGACTATCCACTCTATTCAATCTTTAATGCAACTAGAATGACTTCTTCTTCTACGTTAAGATAGCGGTTAACTAGATTGTATTATATTCCTGCTAGGATATATAATCGCCAACCTCAAGGCAGTAACCCTTCTATATTTCTATGATAAGATTTACCACATGTGAGGATTAAGAACAGAACTCATAATGCCGCACAAGTATCGGTACTTTCGTCCGCGATTTTAACCTATGTCTATTCAATTACAAAGATATTCAAATCTCTCCTCTGCTCTTGATTCGAAATCATATAGATTATGATAATTAGTGATCAATTAACTATCAAACATTCATACCAATTATTGAATAAATCTTAATCAAGTGAAGAAGAAATCAACTAATGCATTAAGTCATGAAATAGAGTTTCAAGCGATTCAAAAGGAAAACCCTAATAAAGTGTTTAGCTCCTAGTCATAGACTTGCTAAGAACTAATATAAATCCAAACATAAACTGAATTGAAAACTAAAGAAAGAAAAATTACGTAGAACTAGGTCTCCAAAGTAGCCGCCAAGCGTTGTGTTTTGTGTGAGGAATGAGAAATATCATGAATAATCCCCCCTAAAATCTGTCTCAAGGGTTTTATATGTTGTCAAAAACGTGTGTCTTGGACCCTTTTGCCCTTGTTAATTCTATTTCGATCCGAAAATTCACGCCGGCACCACGGTCCGCTGGCCGGGCACCGCGTGTCGAAAGTCCCGCAGCCTCTCGCAATTATGGCATCGCGTCTCAGATGAACGGCACCGCGCGTCGCAACCTTTGTCCTGAATTGCCAACTCTCTCCTTCTTTTTGCCTCGACCTCCTTTTGCAGGCTCACTTTTCGCTCATTTTCGCCATTTTGAACCGATGTGACGCAAAAGAAAGAAAAACGATCCTAACACGACACTTATTTAAACGAAAATGGGAAAAATACTATCTGAAAATGACTCAAAAAGCGTATACAAAATACGCCTAACAAATACCACCAAACTTAACCTTTGCTCGCCTTCGAGCAAAGATCAAAACAAAAACAAAGAAACAAAATTAAAAAAAAAAAAGACTCAAAGACTCAAATCAAGCAGCTGCACAAGGTTACTTAGAAAAACATGAACGTCAGTTGGGATAATATGCTGGAACATATGTAGCATGAATATAGCAATCTAGAATTTCAAGCCAGATATTTCGCAAATTCATTTCACTCATAATCAATGGAAGCATGAACACCTACCCTATGCATGTCAATTTCATTTAGTTCTATGGGCATGTTTACTTGTTATTCTCTATTAATCATAGACATACATATTAGAGATCTTCAAGACTTTTCAGGGTTGTAATGTAGGCTTAGGCAGGGGTAGGTAAGAGTGAACATTTAGGCTCAATTTACGTACCATAAACGTTTTTCTCATTCAACCTTCTTTTTGTTTTTCTTTTTCAGTTCATACCTATCGTTTCTCTCTTCTCTTTTTGAGAGCATGGAACACATCCACATAGGCACCCCCAAAATTAAGCTTTTATATTTTTTTTATTGGGGTGCATCAATTTTTCACTCTCTTTTGGTATTTCTTTTTCACACTTCTTCATCCCAATTTTTCAATTACTGCTTATGGCACACAAGGGAATCGCAGGGTGTCAAAGAAATAACTTATTTTAGGCTCAACGGGACTGATTAGGGATACAATATTGCAAGGTAAGAAGGACTAACAAAGAAATGTCTGAATCATCTCCCTAAACATGTACATTCTAACTATTTTGCCTCAAATAACAAGCAAGCAGACTTCATAGACATTTTTCACACTTGACAACACATAGGCTAAGCACAAAATATTCCAAATAACCAGATTTTCATGAATTTTTGGCATATCTAACTTAAGCACACCGATTTTAGCTTCTAATTCCATTACATTATCCCACTTAGTTCACTAGACGTTTCAAGCAACTGCAGCATGCATGATAATAAAAAATTGACTCATATAGACATAATAAAAGACACAAAAACTCAATCAAAACGACTCAAAAACAGAAACACAAAAATAAAATAAGTACCCCCTCAAACTTAAACGACACATTGTCCCAACTGTGTAAAGACTCAAAATCTAAAAAGGGACGACTTACAGACAATAGCGGTTCAAAATGGTGGAGGCGATAACGCATTGAGAGACAGATTCGGGAAGCGGATTTGGGGATTTAGGATTTTTATTTTCTCACTGCCTGTGCACCGCTGTCTCAGAGTGGCACCGCTGTTTCAAAGTATTGTGACCTCTCTAAACATTCGGCACCGCGGTCCTGAAGAATGGCACCGCGGTGCCGACCCGATTTCGTGTTTTGCACCCTTTTCTTCTTGCTCATTCTCCGATTCCCGCACCTGTCATCACATCACAACAACAAAAAAATCAAAAGTGAGACTGTTCAATTTAAACTAATTGCAGAATTTAAACATTGGGTTGCCTCCTAAGTAGCGTTGTCTTTAACGCTCAGCCTGACGCAGTTCCTTATCAAATTACTAGGGTAAATTAACCCCACAACCTATCCACTTAAAAATCATTTTCCTCTTCCTCACTCTATTTTTCTTTTTCACATCATCGGGTTCAGTAAAATTTACCTGTTTGTCAGCTTTTATGTCATGAACTTTTGTTGCAGCTTTCAAACTAGCATGTGGGTTCACAACTGTAAGAATGATCTCCCTAGTGTTGTCCAGGCTTCGAATCTGCGGTCAATTGCGGCTTATCGCGAACACTTGCTGGCCGGGGACTCAATGGTGGATTTGAACACCTTGAATACCATCTCTTCTTCCTGAACCTGTGGCTAGGAATGGTCTCCCCAAAATGATGGGTATTTCATCATCTTCCTCCATATCAAGAATGAGGAAGTCTGCTGGGAAGAAGAACTTTCCCACCTTGACAAACACATCTTCCACTATGCCTCCGCGCACTACGCTCGGCCAACCACCGCAGATTAACTGTGGTTGGTTTGGTTTTTCTTCCCCCAAACCTAATCTCTTGAACACAGACAGAGACATGAGATTGATACTAGCTCCTAAGTCACAAAGTGTCCTGTTGCATGTTACTTTGCCAATAGTGCAGGGCAGGGTGAAGCTTCCTGGATCTTTCAACTTCGAGGCGCTTTTTGTAATACGGCGCCGCACTCCTGCCATCGCTAGCTCATAATACGCCAACCTTCTCTTCTTCCCAAGGATCTCTTTCATGAATTTGAAGTATGCGACATTTGTTCTAATGCCTCAACGGCGGGATATTGATGTGAAGCTTAAATACCTCCAAGAACTGAGAATCGCTGTTTACGGCCTTCTTTCGAGCCTCTCCGAGGGTGCGGATTCTATCGCAGTATTCCTCAAAGGTGCCGTGGAGCTTTCAATCGTAGGGTGGTCCTCGACTCTCCTTTCCTTCCTCAACCGCTTTCACCTCTTTCTCATGAACTAACGCGGGTTGGGAGCAACTCGCCCAACCGCTTCACTCCTTAACAACATTGCCTCGACATCGCTTCTCTTAGATTGACCTATGTATTGCTTGGGAGAGTACTCGCTGCTTGGTTACCATCTTCGCCAGCTACTCTAACTCGCTTCTGTGTTCCCGAGAGAGGACTCGTTTCGCATGAATCGATTCTCGCGAATTGGTTAGTGTAAGTAGCAACCTCACCATCAAAGCCTCTGCTGTAGGTTGTCTAAATCACTGGATGAGGTAGCCTGATTTTGTGCTTGCTGATTCTGGTAATTACCTTTATATGGTTGCTGCTGGGCGTGGTCGTTCTTCCACGAAAAGTTAGGGTGATTTCTCCACCCTGGATTGTATGTGTTGGAATTATAAGGCGTCACAAAGTTCCCAACCGCACGCACCGCCTATCGTACATTATTGGGTCCACCACGCTGCATCTCACAAAGGAGTGCGTCCACTACAAATCTCATAATTTACCGACATCCGGATCGCATTCACGTACATAGTGTTCTCCGCAGCTGTTTCATCGGGCGGCCACGTGCATTCAGGCGTTGATGTCATCTAATTCATGTACGCCATAGTCTTCCCGCTATTCATCGACCACATCCGCTCGATGATTATTGGCGCCATGTCTTCCAAGAACTCATGTGCCTCATCGCACTCTTTCTCATGAACGCCTCCGTCAAAGATCAATGGCACGAGTAGTACCACTCACCATTATAAAAATGTGGACTAACATCCACTTCTCTACGCCATGATGGGGGCATTTTCTCTGTAAATCCTTAAAATCGCTCCCATGTATCATACATAGACTCTCCATATACCTGATAGACATTGTTCAACTCTTCCCTTAACTTTGCCGCTTTTGAAAGAGGGAAGAACTTTGCAAGAAACTTTTGGCTAGTCCTCAGCGGTGATGAAGTTGGCGGTAGTGAGTTCAACTACTCTCGCTCTGGCCCCTAAGTGAGAACGGAAGAGCCTCACTAATGGCATCGCTGAACACCATCAGATTTGAAAGTGGCACACAACCTGCAGTTGGCAACGTGCACGCTGGGGTCTTCGACGGCAATCCCCAAACTATATCGTGTTCGACCTAGCTCGTGACGGCCGCTTGATCTCAAAGTTGTTTGCCCCTATTGCTGGGAGCCCGACGATGATGCGCACCAAGAATCGTGGGCGTAACATAATCTCCTGTGCTTCTCTCCGCTGAAACCGGATCGCTCTCGCATTTTCAGGAACCTCGTTGTTTGCCCCATTTTGATTCGGTGGTTGGTTGTCCATGGTCACTGAATTAGCTATCCTTTTATTTCGCCTGTTTTGCTTACACGTTTTCTCAATTTCAGGGTTGAAGGGAACAAGTGTATCTGCTCCTCGCCTTCTTCGCATACACTAAATCCCTGAAAAAGACCAAAATCAACAAACAAATCAAGGCAACAGGGTTCTAACAGTAAAAAATAAAAATAAAGCCAAAGTAGAAATAAAAATAGATGGTTTGATATTATAAGTACGCCAGTCCCTGGCAACGGCGCCAAAAACTTGTCAGTGGACCGTGTCCAATTGCTCGCGCAAGTGTACGTATCGTTCACAAGTAATATAGTCTGTAAGACCGAGTTTATCGTCCACAGAGACTGGTTTCTAATTACTGAACATCCATTCTAGATTATCTATTTGACAAATGATATTTGATTTGGGTTTTTATCTAACTACTAGAATAATTGTGAGAAATAATCTAAATTATTGGGGTTTAATCAGTTATGAAGGAATTAGGGCTTCTAAAATCCTCGACTATCCACTCTATTCAATCCTTAATGCAACTAGAATGACTTCTTCTTCTACGTTAAGATAGCGGTTAACTAGACTGTCTTATATTCCGGTTAGGATATATAATCGTTCAACCCCAAAGGCGTAACTCTTCTATATTTCTATGATAGGATTTACCACAGGAGGATTAAGAACAAGAACCTATAATGCTACACAATTATCTGGTACTTTCGTCCGCGATTTTAACATATGTCTATTCAATTACAACATATCCAAATTTCTCCTCTCTTCTTGATTCGAAATCATATAAATAATGATAATTAGTGATCAATTAACTATCAAACATTCATACCAATTATTGAATAAATCTTAATCAAGTGAAGAAGAAAAAAACTAATGCATTAAGTCATGAAATATAGTTTCAAGCGATTCAAAAGGATAGGCCTAATAAAGTGTTTAGCTCCTAGCCATAGACATGCTAAGAACTAATATAAATCCAAACATAAACTGAATTGAAAACTAAAGAAAGAAAAATTACGTAGAACTAGGTCTCCAATTGTAGCCGCCCAGCTTTGTGTTCTGTGTGAGGACTGAGAAATAACATGAATAATCCCCCATAAAATCTGTCTCAAGGGTTTTATATGTTGTCAAAAACAAAACGTGTGCTCGACCCTTTTGCCCCTTGTCAATTCTATTTCGGATTTGAAAATTCACGCCAAGATCGCTGTCTCACTGGCCGGCACTGCGTGCCGAAAGTCCTACACCTCTCAAGACTACGGCACCGCGGCCTCAGATGAACGGTACTACTGCCGCAACCTTTGTCCCGAATTGACAACTCTCGCCCTTTTGTCGCGGACCTCCTTTGTGCCCACTTTTCATTCCTTTTCGACATTTTACCATTTTAAACCGCTATGACTCAAAAGAAAGAAAAATGACCCTAACACGACACTTATTTAAACAAAAATGGGAAAAATACTAACTGAAAATTACTCAAAAAACGTATACAAAATACGCCTAACAATGACGTTGATAACTGTATGTCACTGAGAATTATGGGAGAAATGGCAGGCTCGTCAAGAAATGAGTATGGTTTTGGAATTTTTGAAGATTCGAAAACGGGAATGTGATCTCGTCGAATGTGACGTGACGAGAGATGTGGATTTGACGAGTGGACAAGTCATAGTATAGATATCCCCTATGGTTCGGCGGGAAGTCTAGGTAGACACATGGAGTGGACCAGGGAGCTAGCTTGTGAGGGGCGGTAGAGGCAAGGTTAGTGATGTGCGATTTATACACACGCTAAACGCAAATGCACGTATCGTTACAAGTAATATAGTCTGGATAAGACCGAATATCGTCCTCAGGGACTGGTTTTCAAGTACCGATTATCTATGCTTTAGTTTCTATTTGGTTAACGTTAATTGGTTTGGAATGCTAGACTAATAATGCGGGAAATAAACTCATTATGAAAATACTTTGATTTAAATCGCTTATGACAGA
This sequence comes from Przewalskia tangutica, assembly GCA_029844215.1. NCBI lineage: Eukaryota > Viridiplantae > Streptophyta > Magnoliopsida > Solanales > Solanaceae > Przewalskia > Przewalskia tangutica. The sequence continues at coordinate 113,179,381 of CM056730.1, forward strand.
ATTGTATTTCCAAGATCATCAACTATCCACTCTATTCAATCCTTAATACAATTAAACTGACTTCTTCTTCTACGTTAAGCTAGCAAGTTAACTAAGCCGTTTTATACTCCTGTTAAGGTAATATAAACACTCAACCCCAATGAAGAACCCTTCTATCTTTCGATGACAAGATTGACTACAAAGGAGGATTAAGAGCAATAACCTATTAAGCTACACAAGTATCGGGGTACTTTCGTCCACGATTTAAACCTATGTTTATTCAACTATAGCATATTCACAATCTCCCCTTTCGGATTTCGATTAGAACTCATGTAAGTGATGATAACTAGTGATCAATTAATTATCAAGTGAGAAGAAATCAACTAATGTATTAATTCATGAATAAGAGTTTCAAGAGAATCACAAGAAAATCCCTAACAAAGTAATTAGCTCCTAGCCATAGTCACGCTAAGAACTAATACAATCTCCATACATGAACTGAAATAAACAAAGAAAAGAGAAAGAAAAGAAAATACTTGAACTATTTCTCAAATCTTCGCCTCCTAGAGTTGTGTTGTATGTACAATGGATCGAATGAATCCCCCCTCTAGAGAATGATGTAGAGAATATATATAGCCCAAGAATCCTTTAGGTCAAGGGTTGTGGATTATGTAGTAGGAAAATTATCCCTTTGACCAAAACGTGTCACCCGCCCAAAACGTCAAAATACCGCTGCCGCGCGTGGCTCGCACGGCGCTCAAAATCGAGAGTTTCGCATAACTTCGTGGTCGCGCCGCGTGTGCATGCTTTTTGCCGCTTCTTCGTTGTCCGGGCCATCCAAGCCGTCGATCTTTTTATACTTCCTGGCTTCTAGACTTCATTTATCGCCCTTTAAGTGTGCAATTCCATCTCAATTAAGCTCATTTCATCTTCTTTTCTCCATTCCTCTATTTCTGACCGTTATGACACAAAAGAAAGGAAAACGACCCTAATACTATACTAAACATAAATGAAATGAGTAAAATACTAAATAAAATGACTCAAAAGGTGTATATAAAATACACCGATCGCTTAGATAGCATAGACAACCGAATATCCGGAGATGATCATAAGAGAGAACTCTATGATAGAGGATTTCGATAGGGGTTATATTGTGAAGGGTGCTAGTTGGGAGAATATTTAGAATATATTCTGACATTTTAGCAGCATATACCCAAAAGGACGGAGGGAGGTATGCATGAATCAATAGAGTGTGAATCATATTGTTAATGGTGCAAATGATTCTTTCAAATTTTATCGCTTTGTAGGAGACGCAAAGGCGAGAAGCGTAAAGACCGTATATTATTAGTACAAAATCGGTGAAACATAGAGTTATTGAATTCACGACCATTATCGCACTGAAATGATTTTATACCTTTTTCAAACTGTGTTTGAATGAATATTCGAAACTCAAAGAATTTAGCAAACACTTCCGATTTAAATTTGAGAGGATATAACCAAACATAGTGGGAAAAATCATATAGTAAGACAAGATAACATTTATGATCGAGAGAACTAGCAATAGGTGATGTCCATAAATCGACATGTATAATATCAAATGGTGCAAAGGTAACACTAGTAAATGATTTAAATGGAAGAATAATATGTTTGCCTAAAAAACAATAAACACAGTTTTGGGCAAGCTTCCCATTATTACAAGTAATAAAATTATTGCCTCTAAGAAAATTAAAAACTGGGGCTCCGGGATGACCAAGCCTATTATGTCATGTTGATGAAGAAATAACCGCTAGAGAAACGGGAGAGCAAGATTCGGCAGCGGAGGTGGAATGGAATAGATAGAGATCCCCCGTGCTATTGCATCTCGTAAGAGGTGTCCCCGTATACAGATCCTTCACAATGAAACCAAAAGGGTCAAAGTCAACAAAGACATAGTTATTACGAGTAAATTTGCGGACATAAATTAGATTCTTAATAATGTGTGGGGCATATAGGATATTTTTAAGGAAGAAGCGGTGTATGAAGAGATGGTGTGTAGGATGTACCATAGCCCTCAGATTGGAACGCAGCCGCCATTGCCAATCGTAATAAATTGAGGATACTTTAAACTAAATATTTTAGGAATGTTACCGCAGATCGCGAGTGAGATGTGGCACCGAGTCCATGATCTAACCGTTGTCCGGTTGTTGCAGTCGAGGCCAAGGCCATGCGCTGCCGGGCCGCCTGGAATCGTTGCGTACGGTGGACTTGCCGCGGTATCGGGCTTACCGAGGATGGAGCCGGGCCCAACAACCCGTGTTGAGAATACCGGCCAAGGGCGCTGCATCGAGCGGCCGCGCCGCGCTCGCATCGAGGTGTTGCGAGCATCAGACGAGGCGCCGCGGTCAGACTAGTATTGTTGAGCGCGCGCCCAATTGTTCTCGCGACCGCTTGCCGCCGCCGATGGTTCTCACGACCGCGACTGCCACGACCACGACCTCTCTCGCCACCGCACCGACGCGCGGAGAGTTTCTAGCGACGCTGGTCTCGAGTTGCATGTCCACAACTAACACATGTTGGTCAGGCTTAACTTGCTTAGCACGACATGTTTCTTCGAGCAGCAACTGTGAGCGAGCTTTGTTAAAACCGTAACGGATCCGCTGTTGAATCACGGTGGCCAAAATATCATATTCGCTTTAGGAAGGCTCGCAATCATTTGTAACACCATTTTATTTTCGATACAAAGCGCGCCGACGTTGGAGAGTTGATCCGCCACAAGTTTTAGCTTCTTGCAGTACTCTGTCACGTTGGAGAAGTTTTCAAGACGTGTTTTGTTAAATTGTTCCTCCAAATACACAACACGAGTGTGCTTGTTATCCTCAAAAGAATCCATAATTCACTGGTGGTGGCGCCAGATTTCATGATAGTAAGGAGAAGATCTTGAGAGATACTACCATATATCCACTGTTTGACGACAGCGTCGAGACGATGCCATGTAGAATCATCAACCTTCATGGGGCGAGGAATAGTGTTATCGATATGATCAAGCACGTTTGTAGACACATGCATGAATGCGAAACAATTTAACTCAAGGAGAATACTGACTGTTTTCTTGATCAAGAAGAATGAGAATGCAGTTCTTGATGATGGTAACAGTTAGGGCTGGGTGAAAAGATGATTTTGATGTTTTGGGAGTGATATCGGTAGAGGATGAGGTTGTAGGGGATTCAGGAGGAGTCATGATAGTTGATGTAATTTAGGAGAGAAGAGAAGAAAGGAAAAACCAAGAAAATTTTAGGAGGTCGCGAATGAGAAGGGCGAGGTCTGAGACTCATGGAAAAAATCTAGGATTTTTTATTTGGCTCTTGATACCACGTGAAGATGATACTAATCTCCTGGGAGTCTTTCTCATTAATACCAATATATATAGTGTACAATATTCATTTCATATACAAGAGGAATCATAGTCTCATATACAAGATGAATCTTAGTCTTACCATAATTATATTTACACAATATTCTATTTATGGGTAGGAATTTATTATATTACTATACACATTTACATTAACTTTTAAGGAACTTGCTTTCCTAAAGAAAATATTGTCCTAAACATTTTGAGCAATCAAACATGGGAAACGATTATGACTAAAAAGACAACAAAGATTAAAGCTAGAGTTCAAGATGGATTGGGGAAACATTTAGTCCGGTGGTCAAGTCGGCTACCATTCACACTGTGCTCAGCTTGGCTCTTTCGAAAACATAGCTCATCCATCGCTTATATGTGAAAATGCTTTCTTACGCGATCTCAAAGAGATACTATATGCATAAGCCCTTGGGTTTAGGGATCACAAATATCATCATCATGTCTATTTGTTGAAGAAGTCCTTGTATGGGCTTAAGCAGTCTCCATAGGCCTGGTGTAAGAGAGGTTTGTAGATTATGTTTCGACTATTGGGTTCTCTCACAACATGTCTGATAATTCACTGTTCATATATCGTCGTGGTTCTTCCTTGGCTTATATACTGTTATATGTAATGATATTATCTTGACTACCTCTTCGATGCATTACGCCGCCCATCGCGACAATGCTCGCCATGAGTTTGTTATGAAAGACGTGGCCTCGAGTTACTTTTGGGGATTGTTGTCACTCGTTATGAAGGTGGGTTGTTCTTATTCCGCAGAAATTATGCAACCGAGATCATTGAGAGGATTGAGATGTCATCCTATAAGTCAACTTCTACCCGGCCGATACTAAGCCCAAGCTAGCGCATGGGCCGCTCACCTTACGAGAATCCGACCCGCCACGAGACCGATATTACGATGTCGCATAACATGTATTTTTGTTTACGCATGATGTCGATTGAGCACACGAATGCGCCAAACGCATTATTCGATACATCTAGGGACACTTTACTATGACTTGCATTTATATCCTTCGCCGATGTCTACACTGTCTCGTATACACGTGTTGATTGGGTGGCCGCCTGCACACCGCATTTATCTACGCTTGGATATTGTATGTTTCTTGGTAATAACTTGGTCTCTTGTTCAGCAAAGCGTCAGTCGACGTTATCACGTTCTAGTGCAGAGGCCGAATATCGAGGCATAACCAATGTGGTCTCTGAATCGTGTTGGTTACGTAATCTTCTTTAGAGCTTCATTGTCCTATTCGTAAAGCTACCTTGGTTTATTGTGATAATATTAGTGCCACCTACCTTTCTGGTAATCTGGTTCAGCACGAGCACACTAAACATATAGAGATGGATATCCACTTTGTTCGCAAAAAGGTAACTCGTGGACAAGTATGTGTCTGTTATGTCCCTTTCAGTTATCAAATTGCAGACGTCTTTACCAAATATCTTCCTCGGTCCTTTTGAAGAGTTTAGGACAATCTCAACAGATTTAATACCGCCTCTATGATCATGCAAGGTGTTAAGAACATACATGATATACACTTATTACCATAAGTGTATATCACGGTTTAGTCTTCAAATTAGTGTAAATATTTTAATATAAATTTTGTATTAATTAGTATTGTACACTTATCATAATTATAGTATTCTTGTACTACTAGAATATGATTTTGGTATTAATACGAAAATTGTAAATTATATATATTCTCTTTGGTTAATGAAATAGTCAATACATTATTTCTTTTGGTGAATTTAAAAATGGCCGCAGCTTTAGCTTACTATAATCAAATTCATTTTTCTCCATCTCCGCATTGTTCGCTCCTCTTTTAACGCTGCTCTGTTCATGCAGAACAATAAGAAAATCAAACATAAAATGGGAAAGTAGTTGAAACCCAAAATTCGAGGACCCAAAAGGGAACCATTTCTACTTGCCATTACCATTTTACACGCATTGACATTATCAATATCAATGCTATTCCAAAAGACCCAAATCTTATCAGCAGCAATCTTGCTGCTGTTTTTCAATATCATTTCCTCCACAGAAGCAACCGGATTCGACTGGGTCCAACAAGAATTCCTCAAATCCCACAATGATTTAAGAGCAAGCGTTGGCGTCCCTCCCTTGCAGTGGGACGCCAACTTAGCTGCATTCTCCCAATCGTGGGCGAACCAGCGCAAACAACAATGCGATTTCAGGTAGGGGTGTTAAATGGCCGGGACAAAATGGGAGAGTTATTGACCGCTGAAGAGCTACTTGGGCTAAAAGGCGGGTCATAGACCAACCTGCGCAATTCTTATCAAGTTATAATTTTTTTTTCTTTTATAATTATTTAGTGCCTGTTTGCTGAACTTCAAAAAAGTGTTTCGCTTCGTAAGTTCCGCATAAACTGCTTTTTGGAGAATCGCCAGGATGTTTAACTTATAATTATAGAAGTGTTTTTGAGAAATGTAAAGCTTTCTTATTTGACCAACATTTATGCAAATTTACTGTAATATTCTTTTTAATAGATTTAAAATATTTTTTCTATCATGTGTTTCTAAAAATTAGTATATTTTTACAATTTAATAAATTTTTTAAAATTATTTAATTGCAACATTTAATCAAAAAATAATATTATATTGTACATAAGAAATGTAACGATAATATGATAGTCAATGACTCAAATATGTCCAAACCTAACCCCCGCCCTACCCCCACCTACCTCACCTAATCCTCAAATTTCTATGTCATATTTTTTTTACATTTATAAAAAATATGAATTTTTATCTTCCCTCTTACCCCCCCCCCCCTCCGCCTCTACCCTCAACCCCACCCCATCCTCAAATTTCTATTTCATATTTTTTGTTACTTTTATAAAAAATGATTGAAAATATGAAATTTTTTCTTACCCCCCGCCTCTACATACCCCATATCCTCACCCCACCTTTTGCTCTACCCATCCTCAAATTTTTATTTCATATTTTTTGTTACTTTTATAAAAACAAAATTATTAAAAAATATGAATTTTTTTCTTATCCCCGTCCTACCCCCCACCCCAATGCCTACTCATCCTCAAAGTTCCATTTAATAATTTTTGTTACTTTTATAAAAAAAATGATTTTTTTTCTTACCCCCGCCCGACTACTACTCCCCACCCCACCCCACCCATCGCCTCTACCCATCCTCAAATTTCTATTTAATATTTTTTGTTACTTTTATAAAAATTATTTTTACCCCGCCCTATCCCTACCCGCACCCTACCGCTATTCCTAAATTTTTATTTTATATGGATATATTATATGAGATTAAAAGAAATTTTGTGAAAAGAAAATGATAAATGGGTCCAAAAAAAAATTCAATGAATGAGCAAAAAGGCTTCTCCAAAAGCACCAAATTAGTGTTTTTGCTTCTCTTCCCATCTAGAAACACTTTTTGACTTCTGGAAAAAAATGTTTCTATTTCTGGAAAGAGGGTGTTTGGCCAAAGAAGTGTTTCTGTTTCTCAGAAACATTTTCAGAAGCTTGGCCAAACACCACCTTAGTACATAATAATTTTTCCCCTTAATACATATATATATAACATATCAAACAAAAAATATTTTGACAAAACTTTGCATGGTTCATTTGGGTTATATATATGCACAATTTTAGATGGGTTGAAATGAACTGAGCTAATAAATGGGTTGGTTAATACGGGTCAATAAGCAATCAAACCTGGACGAGTAATGTTTTCATGGACTAATTTTTTCACCTTTGATTACAGGCAACATTCGACGAGTCCTTACGGAAAACATATTCGAACTCTACGCATGCAACACCGCCAAGAGCATTGTCCAAAAATGGTTCGCGGAGAAGTTTCAACCACGCGATTTAATCAATGCAATTGCCACCAACGCTACGGGATGTGAATGCGGGCATTATTTGAATGTTATATGGAAAACTACTACAAAAGTTGGTTGTAGTGGATTTGTCTATTGTGATGATCAAAGCGGCGCGATTGTTGTCGCTTCGTATGATCCTATAGGGAATTATAAGGCGTTAACCCTTTGAATCTCGCAATAATGCTGGTCCCACATCACCGCTTTTACACCAAAATCGGTGAATAACGGTAATGTTCGACGTGGCAGGTAGAAAACGCAATGTTGTTGTAACATCACCGCTTTACCGCCAAAACCGTGAATAACGGTAATGTTCGACGTGGCGCAGGTAGAAAACGCAATGTTGTTGTAACATCACCGGTTCCGTGAAACCCCTACGAATCCCAGAAAATCTCGACGTGGCAAAGGTAGAAGAAACAAGCGTGTTTAAACATTTCTGATTTCACTGTTGAGCATCGTGCGATGCTCCAACAATAGCTGAGATATGATCTCTAATGTAACACTATGTGTGATCAGAATGTAACAAATGTTCTGCTTCTGTACATCCAACTCATACATTAATGCATTCATATTTTTCACTTGAATTGTTGCTAATTTCACGAGAATGATTATCTAGACTGTTGCCCGTAGAAAGAATTAGAGCTCCATTTATTATCCAAGATAACATTAACTCCTTATACTGACTGAACAATCTTCATCCTACAAGCTGTGTAAAAATAGATCTTGACCTAACTCAACCCTAAAATCTAAATTCAGAGTGAGAATTATCCAAATCCATATAAGGAATCTATGCTCCTATTCCATATCCGATGTAGAACTTTTAACACTTTAAATTTTAGCTTCGTACAATAATAATATTCAAAGTGACATCCAATCAAAATAACGAGCAACTCCTAAACTGCGTCACAAGTGAGGTTTGCTCTAGCCTCTAGTGGTAGAGCACCTCCACCACTAACCGGTAGGCTGGAGGTTCGAGTCACAAGTAGAGTAACATAAAACACTAGTGGCCATCCGTGGGCGGGGTGAGAGAAAAAAAGAGGTCCTAAACAGAGAATATGAAATTAAAACTAGTTTTTTCTGATGAACTATTTGATTTGAGTTACCCAAATTTGATGTCAAAAGGCATTGTAATTCCCTGTTTCACCAATCCAACTTCGCAAGTCCACATAAAAAAAAAGACCACTGTTATCTTTAAACAAGATACAAACAGGACCACCCCTGATTTCTCGCATAGGTTAGCTTTTAGCAGGAGTATAACTAGTAAAACTTCAGGTTAATTTCACCTGGTCATTAAATTTACTCCTTGTAACATTAAAGTGAAAAAACTAACTACTATTTGTAATACTAAAGTCACAAAACTAGTTTTTATAACAATAGTCACTAAAGTATGTGTCAGTTGCCCAGAAAATACAAATCATCGAAAAGTCAAATTTCAAGCACCAGAAATGACATGTCATCACCACATCATCAATTTTCAACTGTGTACATGCCACATGAAAAAGGTTTTTTGTCATAAATTCATCAATCCCCTTTTCATAACCTACATTTAATCACTAACAATTGGAAAACATAGAAATTAAAAGGAACGGAAAAGAAAAACGAGTTTACAAATCTGAAAGAGCTGTCAAAGCACGCTTCCCGTCATGGCCGATCGCCGAGAAAACAGTTCACTAATCTGGAAGTGCTTTTATCATCCAAAAAAGACAACATTAGATGCAATCTTGTGACCTGCTATAACAAAAACAGGCTGTTTCACAAGTTAAAATTTGTTTTCACTAGTAACATTTCAGTGTCAAAACTCAAAATCCCTTCTTCACTCTGAGGAGAAAACTTTTGTTTCTAACTGGTAAGCTTTAGTGAAGAATGAGGGCCACGAGAGGTACGTCGAGAAGATGCTACTAACAGTCGATGCCCCGATAAGCATGTTCATTACAACAATCTGCAATTGAATGGCCTCCAGAGGAGAAGCTCCTCCCATAATAAGTCCTGTCATTGCACCTGGAAGTGATATAAGACCAACTGTTTTGGCATTGTCTAACACAGGAGATAGAGCAATAACAAGTGATCTTTTCACTTGTTGTAGTGTTGCTTGCCTAGGAGTTGCCCCTAGAGCCAATGCTGTTTCTACCTAGCAAAAAGAGACAAGATTTTTGAGTATGCATAGCACCGAAGTTGCCATTTACCAAAATTTCACCTAGAGCAATGTGATTGCAGATTGATTAATTTTTCGAGATTGTGCAGGAGTTGAGAGGGAAAAGGATAAAATTTGCCACTGGACTGTCCAGGAATGCCCTTATTTCGGGTGGTCTTTAATTTTGTCATCAAATTGGAAATCATAATTTTGCCTCGCCTAAAAACCCTTCGACTGGTTCAAACCTCACCGATTAAAAATAAAATAAAAAAATCGTAAGGCAGAGTTTGGATTCGCAGGGCTTCAAACTCTTAAGGCAGAGTTTGCCTTATGCCTGAAAGCAAACTCTGTCTTACGAATTCAAACATTATCTTGCGTTTATTTTTTGACTGAGCGGGTTCGAACCCGGGACCTCTGGGTATTTTCGGCTACTTTTTTAAGCGAATGACAAAAATTAAAGACCAACAATTTGAGGGGGGGGGGGGGGGGGGGATTAAAGACCAGTGCCTTTAAAGGCCAATCTGCGCAAAAACTTGAAAAAAGTCGCATTTTGCCATTGCCCCCCCTAATGGAGCTCCAATCTGAGTATTTTACATTATACAACAGTCCAAAGTGGCACACGAAGAAAATAACCAAATTTTTTATGTTGATAAAATTTAGCCAGTATAATTAGTGTGTACATTATATATCGATTATACAATTGTTATACACTTAGTATACATATGTTATACATCAAGTTTATACTTGTGCCTGCTAAAAAGGGATACATACTGTTAAACAGTCCACACGAACTGTATGGACAGTGGGGCCCACGGCAGCCCCTTTGTATATTTGTAATTATTCTTTTACCATAATTGGTATTGTAGTGTTACCATAATTGTAGAGTTAGTCTCCTTATAAAATAGGGATTTAGATGTAGAAAGGGAAAAAAAAAATCCATTGTAACTTGTATATATATGTCTTTCATTAATAAGAATAATCAAAGGATTATTTCTTACATTCTTTCACATACAACTATGCAGGAAAATATTTTTAGTCACTTGTCTATTTGTGTAAAATTCCCTAATTTTTACTTCTGAAGTTGAAGGGTAAATTAGACCATATTCCTCGGAAGAATTTGGGCACATGGATCCTAGATTTTACACTGGAGCTTCGATAATGACAAGGGAAAATACGAAAGATTAAGCAAATTCGGATAGTATAGAAACATAGTCATGCTTGGATTAAGATTTAAAGCTCGACGTACCAGGGCCATTTGTATCTTGATGTCATCGCGGAGTTTTTTCATCGTAACACCAGTGACTGTCATGGCATTTCCAACCATCATCCCCGCAACGGGGATGATGTATCGTGGGGTGAAAGGGAAAACATTCAAAATGACCAACAAGAACATTGTAACAGCAGTTCCAGCAAGAATGGAAACTCCAGCTATGTATTTTCCCCTTGGTACATGTTTGGCACGTTGTCCAGCCGTATAACCAGCAATTGTAACCTGCAAAATCAACAAATATTATGTACTTAGTTTGATACTACATTTAACACTCAAAATTATTAGCAATGGGACCATGATAAAAATGTGCAAGTGTTGATTAAGGTAAACGACTTACTCCCAAAAGTCATTTTCTCTTTTCCGATTAAACACAAAAAAAAATGATTAATCTTCTGAAAAATATTTCCCTAAAGATATTATGATGTCATACCAAAAACGAATTATGTCTAGGTGGAGGAGGCCACTAAAATTGTAAGCAATAAAGTCATCATCAGGCGGAACGTATAATCAACTTGTAGATCTTATAATAAAATAAAGTAGGAGTGCAATCACCTAAATTAGAATAAGAATAAGAACGTGTCATTGTTGAATTATTCTTTACTCAAAGTTAAAAGATGAAATTAAAGAAGTTTATGTCTTTAGTAAATAACTGACCTTTTTTTATACTTGAAAAAATAATTAGAACATTTTTTTTTATTCGGTGTCCGATATTCATAATGGACTCCGATTAATTCATATTCGTGTTCGTGTTCGTGTCGCGTAGGGTTTATTTGGAGAAGCTTTCCCTGCCAAGATTTTTTCATACCGTAACTCGCACTGAGACCGCTGGTTTATAGAGGACAATCCATCTACTGCACGTGTTGTTAAAACAAATTTTCAAAACTTCAAAAAACTCAACTTTTCTGAATAACGGACTACAATATGTAACCAAACGGTTGTATGAAAAAAATTATTATATGTCCAACCGGCTCTAAAGGACGACCGGTGTATCTGAAGGTATTTGAAAACTAAATTTAACTAAAACTACCTATAGATCCACGCAGCACCGTCTCAAATATTTTAGGGGTCTTGTTCTAATTCGTAAAAATGAGCCTTTAATTGGGTTAAGACCTGCGAATTATGGACCTTTACAGTAAATATCGGCTAATACTACTTAATAAAAAATTAAAAAAGGGCTCTAAAAATTTTCGCTCGATCCAAAAACGACTCTGGATCCACGTGTACAAAGTTTCAATGTCTCTGCATTTTCTTGATCCTTTACTAAAATTTGGAAACTGAATAAACAAGAAATAAGAAGAAGCAACACATACCATGAATAGATAAGCAAGAATGATCCATCCAGCATTTTTCTGACTGAAAATGAACTGAAGAACAAAACCAATGATTGATAGTTGAACAAATGCTCTAAATACTGAGTATATCATTTCTCCTTCTAATCCCAATTTCTGCACATAAGATAATCCAACAGCCATAAACACCACTGCTAGTGCTGCCACTGGCTTAACCATCCCCTTCAAGAAATCTTTCAGCCAGTTCCATTCCATAATTGTATTCTAAATTAATTAACTTCAAGAAGAGAAAATGATATAATAATTCTCAATGTGAAAAAAGAAAAGAAAAATGATCAGCTAGCTGCAAGAGATGCTGGACAATTTAAGAGTATTTATGGGTGTAAGAAACTTAGGAAATTTTAGGCTTAATTGCAATGTGCTCCTCGGTTGTGGATAAATTTAATTTTAATCCCTATGATATGTAGTTAAGCACATTTAACCTTCAATTACTTGAAATATTCCCTTTTAATCCCTTTGTTAGTACTGAATATTCACAAATTTCCGTGATTATTAACCGTTCACTTATTTAATTACACATATGTTATGTTAAGTTTGTACTCTTATCATCTCAAATTATCTATAGTATTTTTCTTTTACACTCCCATTAAAAAAAAATTAATTAAAATGTAATTTTTGTCTATTTTATCAACATTTATGTCTTAAGATATGACTTTTATTCATTAAATATTTACTCTATTGATATGTTTGTAGTCTTCAAAAATAAATACTTCTAAGGATGAAATGGAAAAAAATAATTAATTTTATCTTGAAATGTTAAAGTGACAAATAATGTGAGATGTTTTTTTTTTTTTAAATCACTATAAATAATTTGAGACAGAGAAATACTAGTACTAATATTTAAGGGGTCGTTTCGTACGCGGATCGTATAAGGTATAAGGTAGGTTATCCCAAGATTAAGTTTATCTATTTGGTAAAAGGTATAAATTTATATTACCTTTTATCAAACCGAGTATAAAATGAAGTTCAAACTTAAATTTGAAATATTCACCTTATCCTATCAAACATAAGATCTTTTATCCCACTTCCCAAATGTGATAAATTAGTCTCAAAACCATAATTTTAAAATTATAATCTTGAGATAATTTAGTCCGCATATCAAACGACGATAAATAGCACATAATTTATCTAATTATAGGTTAAAGGAGGGATCAAAAGTGCTATTATCAGAATTAAAGTATGATACAGAAAAGACCTTCCCTAGATAGACTGTACCCGAAAGCATAGGGACGTACGTACGACCGCATACGAAATGGGTCCCAACTACTTGTGGGCCCCTGGATTTTAGTGTTACTGTGGGGCCCCAGATTGCAGATTTTATGATCATCATGGAAATGACGTGGCTGACTCTTGACACTTGTGAATTGTGATTGAATCAGAGAACATATAGAATAGAACAGTTGTGATCCCACGACTGAAACTGGTGTAGTAGTAGTGCCTCTGTCTACTTTTTTGTTTCTATCTTTAAAAGTTAGGTGTGTAGGTTTAACTGGTGAAATAACGGAAAGATTAAAAAATAATATAATATTTAATTGAGATATATGAATAACTGGAGAATACAATGTATGCATACCTTACTCATCTCGTGGACATAGAGAAATTATTTTCGAAAGACCCTCTACTAAAATAACACATACCAAAGCAATTTGAATGAAAGATAATATAGAAGTAAAATAGGCATAACAAATAATAAAGAAAGCATAACATAGACATTTCTAGCAAAATAACTAACATATATGTGGTTGTATTCTTTGACGTGATGTTTCCTTCAAGCTTTGTAAGTATTTCTTCGTAGTCATGCGTGTTGCTACTCTATTTAAAAAAAAATATTTCATTCATTATTTTTATTAATAAAAGAGTATATATACATTTTACAATTTTTCATAATAATAAAATCATATTTATATTCTAGTTGTACAAGAATCTTTTAATTATGATAAGTGTACAATGTTAATTTAATACAATATTTACACTAAATAAATCTTACAAAAAACTGTGATATACACGAGATTGTATATTGTGTATACCACGATTTCACATAAGGTATTTTGGCCTTGTGAAACCGTGATATACATGGTATACAATCTCATGTATATTTAACACACACCCGCAGTCATAATGGGCAGTCTTCATACGCTGAGACTGTCCCTAAAATCTTCAAAGAGTACTGACGGAAGATTTTTGGTAAAGATGCCTGCAATTTGATACCTAAAAAGGACATGACAGACGTGTACTTGTTCACGAGCTACCTTTTCGCGAACAAAGTGAATATCCATCTTGATGTATTTAGTGCGTTGGTGTTGAAACGGATTACCATAAACGTAGACATCACTACCATTATCACAATAAACCAATGTAGCTTTCTGAATAGGATAATAAAGCTCTAAAAGAAGATTGCGTAGCCAACAGGATTCAGAGACCAGATTGGCTACCCCTCGATACTCGACCTCTACACTAGAGCGTGATAACGTAGACTGACGCTTCGCAGACCAGGAGACCAAGTTATTACCAAGAAACATACAGTAGCCGGACGTGGAACGTCTGGTATCTGAACAACCACCCAATCAACAGCAGTATACAAAGCAAGTGTAGATGTTGATGAAGGATATAAACGTAAGTCATAGTCAAGTGTCCTCTGGATGTATCGAATAATGCATTTGAGCACATTCATGTGCTCAACCCTCGGATCATGCATAAACAAACACACATATTGTACGACATACATAATATTTGGTCTCATGAAAGTAAGATAATGAAGAGCTCCTACAAGACTATGATAGTGAGTCGGATCCTCGTATGGTGAACCTGCCGCAGCATCCAGCTTGGGTTTAGTATCAACTGGAGTGGAAGTGGACTTGCCAGAGGACATACCAGCTCGCTCAATGATCTCAATTGCATACTTGCGTTATGATAAGAATAACCCACCAGCATGACGAGTGACATCAATCTCCAAAAAGTAACCCAAGGGCCCCAAGTTATTCATAGCAAATTCAGAACTGAGCATTGTCATGATAGACTTTTACAAAGTATCAGAAAAGGCAGTCAAAATAATATTATCCACATATAATAGTATATAAGTCAAGGAAGTACCACGGCGATATATGAATAATGAATTATCAGACCTGTTGTGTGAAAACTCAATAGATGAAACATAGTCTGCAAACCTCTTATACCAAGCCTGTGGGGCCTGCTTAAGCCCAAACAAGGACTTCTTCAATAAACATACATGATGAGGATAATTGGGGTCATAAAAACCCAAGCGTTGATACATGTAAACGGTCTCCTTAAGATCACCATGTAAGAAAGCATTATTCACATCTAATTGATGAATGAGCCAAGCTTTCGAAAGAGCCGATCGAGAATGCGAATGGTATCGGTTGACCACGGACTAAACGCCTCACCACAATCCATGTCAACTCACGAGTCTTACCACCACCTACAAGACGAGTCTTATGTCTCGCAAAAGAACCATCAGAATTATCGTTATGAGTAAAAATCCACATATATCAAATAATATTAACACTAGAAGGACGGGGTACCAACTCCCACTTCTTATTTTCAATAAGAGCATCATATTCGTCGGTCATAGCCAATTTCTAATTCGAGTCATTTAGTGCGACACTGAGTTACGAGGTAGTGGGGATTTAAGAACATTAGAATTTAGATTAAAATATTTTTTTATTTTAAAGATATTCTGTTAACTAGGAGTGACCTGGCCCGAGGTTCGGATAATTGGATGGATTTCGACACACCTGTGGAGGGTGATCGACCGATGGCGATGGGCCCGCTGTCCCAACACAGGAATCAGAAGCAAGAGCTAAACCGAGAATAGAAACTGGCCCTGTTGCCTAAACTAGCACAGAAACAGGGCAGAACTAGGCTGAATTTTCGGTCCAGTTTCTGGACCCATGACTAGAGGGCTGGACAGAGACGACGGTACTGTAGACCAAGCGGGTGCGGGAAGTGGGCCCGCTGGTGAATTTTGAGTGCGAGACAAGTCTGATAAATGGTGGATAATATACGGGGAAACATCGCTATCTAAAACATTATACGAACTAGGACTACTTACTTTTACAAACATAAATTGGGTTTTATCGAAAATCACATGACGACTATTGATAATTTTATTAGAGGATAAATCAAAACACTTGTAACTACGATGATTAGACGGATAGCTCAAAAACACACAAGGGGTAGAACAAGCCTGAAGTTTGTTAAATGTGGCTGACGGAAAGAGGGGATAACACAACCACCTAAAGACCCTAAGATGAGAATACGAATGAGACTTATTATATAAGAATTGAAGAGGGGATGTGTTACACCTCGTAAGTTTAAGGCGATAATTAAGAACGTCACTAAGGAAATTAATATACTTAAGGATGTGATTCCAGATTTTTTTTTGTTACAACGAGCGTGACAAAGGAATTGAAAATGATTGTTGTATATTCCCGTTATGGGTTAGTAACATATCATAAGAACTACGACATGGAGAATACGAAATCTTATGGAATTCCCGGGAATTAAAGGAAACGGGAGTTAAGATTAAAAGAAGTGGGATTAAGATTTATTACTTGGGGAATTGATTTAATTTAAATAGACAACGAGGGACTAAAATGTAGTATTTTAGGGACCTAAGTGTAATAAGAGAAATTCAGATTTTTGTTTTAACTAAACCTATACTCTTCTTTTCTTTTTAATTGAAATCCCTCATCTCACTCCCTCTCCTCACCAGCGATTTCTCCCCCTCCCTCAACAAGAAATTCCCATTTTCATACAATTGAATCTTTCCTATTTTCCTCCTCCAAAATAAACTCTCCATCCAAAGTTTTAAGCCAAAAATTGAGAAAAATTGGGGCAGAAAATCGGAAACTGCTTGGCAGAATTTTGGGCAGATTTTTAGTCAACTTTGGAGGGGTATATCTCCTAGTATATTAGGAGTTTTTAGGTGTTTCAAAAGCCTAAGATGAAGTTCGCCGAGTCTAGTTTCAAACTCAATAAGACTCTAGTCGATAGGACATCGGAGTAGAGAATTATGGACGTTACAACTTCAGCTGACAGAATAGTGAGGAATTTCGGCGCTGCTGGCCGATTTTAGGCCCAGATTTTCGGACACGATTTTGGGGAATAAAAATGCATAAAAGTGATGGGTTAAAATTGTGGGATTCATTCTTGTTGAATTGAAGTTGAAGAAGTGAAGAATTAGGCAAGAAAAATCGATAAAGCGAGGTAATTCGAGTGGGCAAAGAAATTTAACTTTTGAGCATCAATTAAGGTAAAAATCATTCTCCGTATGGTATAATTGTAGTTGCATATTGTTGTAGTTGAAGATATGAACACATGTTAAATAAGAATTGAAATTAAGAGGTTGCATGTGATTATTTTGGGTAGTTACTGATTTGTGGGACTGTTTTGTGTCCATGGAGTTTGAATGTTGTTGTTGTTAGTATTATCACCAATTGCATGTTGAAATTGAAGAAGAAATCTTGATGTTTAAATTTGTAGTTGGTTATATGAAAGTATTGAAGGATGAATTGGATTCTAAGAAGTTAAGAAAAGAGTTATGGAAAAATATAAAAAGGTATTATGTTGCAATTAAAGGACTCACACTCTTGTTGTTAATTGTTAGAATTGATGGACTGTTTTAGTGCTTAAGATACAAGTTATAAATATGTATATATGATTGATGTAGTTACTTATTCATGTCTTGAAAGAATTAAGCTGTGAAAAGGTATTATTTCACATTCTTGAACTCTCTATGTTGCTAGAAGATTGGACTGCTTAAGTGGACTGCGTTAACGTGACTAAAGGATTGGATGAACCTGATAAACAGGTGTAGTAATCACCTTATTTATTGTAATTATGTTATGGCCTAAATATAAAAGAGAAGGAATACGTTGTGATGACATAAATAGAATATCTGAGAGTATTGTGGTTATATTCTTGTGTTATGACTTGCTGTTGGTATTACTGGCTTGATTTGAAAATTGTGGTTGTGCGTATAAACAAAGGAAGTGTTGCCCGAATTTTTGTAGAATAAGAAAGTTGTCATTCAATATAAAGTATGCTAAGTGAGCATAGAATTGACGAGCATATTACCATTATTATAGGTTGACGTACTAGACGAGACGTATCTTAATATTGAGTTGATTAGCTCGACTAAGAGGTATGTGAGACTATCCTTCTTTCTTTTGGCATGACTTTGTGAAAGACTTTCATTTGACATGACTTTAATAAAAGTACGACGGACGTACATGATTTCTTACAAAGTTAGTGTTAAAGGACAGTTGTTATAATAAGTGTCTATGATTTTCAGTAAAAGAGTTTATTATGATGATACCATCGAAAGTCAAAAGATGATTTCTAATTGCATATGGTTGCTCATGATATCTACTTGTGCCAAGTCTTATTACACATTCACCGAGTCCCTCACATAGAGGGCCGTCAACATATCGTATATTCTGGGTTCGAGTCCCGACTATTATTATTATATTACTTGGGTTCGAGTCCCAAACAGGTTCAACTCCCGGTTTATTATTCTATATACTTACGTGGGTTCGAGTCCCACGATATATATATACTTATTTGGGTTCGAGTCCCAAGATATATATATATATATATATATATATATATACTTAGGTGGGTTCGAGTCCCGTGCTATTATATTATGGGGGTAGGAGTCCCTGATTTTGGCATGACTTGCATATTTTTAAAAAAGGTAAGAACTGATTTTCATTACTCCCATTTTTATAAGGCACAGTTGATTCTCTATTTTCTATAGCACAGTTAGCTTGACACTTAATCTTACATGTCTTCTGTACGTTTTGACCAGTTATGATTATCTATTTTGTACTTTGTGTTTCATATACTTTACATTCTTTCAGATCGACCCCCTTTCCTGGGTGTGTTCATGCCCGCAGTGCAGTGTTGATTTGGTGAACCTCCGGTCTAGATTCCTGCTCAGTTGTTTGGAAAGCTCCTTTGATCCAGAGCTTAGTCATTTTGGTACATAATCCTATTATTTTGACTTTTGCATATATATAGGGACACGACGGGGCCCTGTCCCGTCACATGTCGTTATCCTCCTTATAGAGGTCTGTAGATAGTTGTGGGTTGTACTTATGTAGAAGTTACAAATCTGTTTTGGTCAGCCAGGTTTTTGTAATCTGTGTTGGGATGTTCCCGTGTATACGTGATACTATTTGGTGGTAGCCTTGTCGGCTTGCCTGTTATATTATGTTAGCTAGTTGTAACTCCTCAGGAGGCAGGTACATTCTTGTGTAAAGGCAGCCTTGTCGGCTTGCCTATTCTGGCATATGTTATTGTTGCGGCGTTATGCTGCCGAATTTCATATTTGCCTTAGTGTTAGTTGGATTATGGGTGTCAGGTGAGCATAATTGCTTCATTAGGGCGTTTAGTCGCGGCCCGTCGGGTCGGGTCGGGTCGTGACAGGATGAACATGCAAAACCTTTGGTAGGAAGTATGTTAAGAAGATAAGTAGTCATTTGTAGAGCGTGATGCCAAAAGGAAGGGGGTACGAAAGCATGGACCAAAAAAGTGCGGACAATATTATTAATGATACAAATTTTCCGTTCGTATGAGGACAAGAGAAACAATAAACTATGCCATTAGTGGCACAAAAATCGCTAAATAACCCATTATAATATTCTTTGTCATTATCACATTGTATATTTTTTATTTCCCGATCGAATTGGGTACGAATGAATGCTCTAAATTTTAAGAATGTGGAAAAAACTTGTAATTTTTCGCTAACGGAAAGGTCCATAAAAATTAGAATAATCATTCAAAATAGTACATAATAACGATGGCCCACATAACTTAAAACGGGAAACGTCTATAAATCGCTATGAATAATATCAAATGACATTAACGCACGAGAAGTAGAGGCTACAAATGGTAAGCTAACATGTTTCCCTAAAGGACATGATTGACAAAGTGGAGTACTACGTGTACACTTACAAGAAATAAAATTATTTTTATTTTAAAGGTCGATTCTCAAAAATACTTATTTAAGAAAATAGTCAAAAAGCTGGTCTAAAAAGGACTTTGTCTCTCAAATTTCGGGGAACAAGAAGCGGATGAGCGCACTAGCGCGAAAGTCGTTGCCATGTTTATATCCGAACGAAAAAACCTTACTGATGTTTTTGTTTCCCGACTGAAATATTTAACTATAAGAAGGGAAACCGTTTGGCAAGTCAAGGGACCCTGAAATCCGCTCCTTAGCTATAACGTTCAGTCATGCGAATGCACACTAACCGCCCTCCAATAACTATTAATTATTGAATGTGAAATCCGCCAGCCATTATTCGTATGAACCATAGCACCCAATCGACATTTATGTCGTCGTAGTCGATATCCTTGGTAGTAAGAAAGAAGATGTTATGTCTCTGTTTTTTTAAAGCGTAGCAACAAGCAAGGGAGATAAAGTTTATAATACTATTTTTAATCTGAAATTCAAGTTCAAGATGAAAGGGCTGAGAAAAGCAACTCTAAACCAAATAAAAAATACTGGCTATAGGATGACAATCCTTCACTCCGGAAGGGTAGGTTCCATACCGACAAGACCTCCTATTCCAGAATCCGCTCATTTCACACCAACAAAAGCGGAACTTAAAGACAAAATTGACGACCCCAGATGACCTAGACGAGCATGTCACAAGGAATGAGCAAGGACGACAAACGTGGATGACAAGACTTGACTCGAAAGACCAAAACTTGATGTGATTGAATAAAGATCTCTCCTACTATTACACCTCATAAGAGGAATTCCCGTCTTGAAATCCTTCACAGAAAATTGAAAAGGATCAAAATCAACAGAAACCCAATTATCAGTGGTGAATTTACGGACATACACCAAACTTTTAATTAAGTTAGGGGCATGAAAGACGTTTTTCAAGATAAGAGGTAGATGGGGAGGAGATAAAATTTTATGACCATAACCGCAAATTAGAATTGAGTTGTTATTATCAATAATTATGCCACAATTATTGATTAAATTGGAATAAGATGAGAGAGTACCTTGGTCGGATGTTATGTGAGTAATGGCTCCGGTGTCCATGTATCAATTTGCGTCCGGAGGATCTAATCCAAGTGTGTGCATTGCGGCTTCAATAGCGGTCGAGGTGGGGCCCACATCATGATGGGCTTGTGGAGGCCGAAGCTCAAGCACACCTACTTGATGCCCCGTCCCAGAGTTGTTGCAGAAACCACTGGCCCATGTATTATTGGGCCGAAAAGAGTCCTGGGCAGCCCACTGGCCAAGGGCTGGAAAGGCTTGAGAATATGGGTCGTTGGGCCACTTCCCACTGGTCGAGGCCCACCGCAGTGGCCCAAGGTGGTACGCCAGCGATGGCCCATCGTTTCCGAGCGCCCACTACTACCTTGGCCGCCACCGCATCATCGCGTTTGCCCCCGCAATTTTTCTCATTATTTTTTTAGTATTCTTGCTGCCCCCGTGAGCACGGTTTTGACCCAAATTATCAACAAAATCTTGAGAATTAGTGGAGGACGTCATCATAACCACTAGACTAGCGCCGATAGTTGCATTTTTGTCCAAGCCGGCTTCTTCGAGCGTAAGCATGGAACGAGCCTGATAAAATTGTGAAAGAGGACTGCTCTTACGAAGAAGCGTACCAACACCACTATATATCTTAGATAGGCCTGCAACCATTTGTAGTACCAAACGATCATTGGTAATGGGCGCGCCAACGTTGCGGAGTTGGTCCGCCAATTCTTTCAACCATTTCCAGTAAGCTAAAACGTTCGAAAAATCTTCCATGTTGACGTGAGAGAATTCTTGCTCAAGTGTAACATCTCTAGAATTTTGATTATCTTGGAATATATCACGTACTCTAGTCCAAGTAGCCATAACCGTAGCGTTTGGTTCAATAATCGTTTGCAACAGGTCAGTAGAGATAGTGGAGTAAATCCACTGAAGAACGGTAGCATCAAGTGTCGTCCATAACTTAGGATCATCCTCGGGTTTTGGCACCTCCATATCCTAAGGAGCCGCGGGGATTATATGATGGAGGACTTGACGTGAGCGTGCGTGAACTTTGAACAGTTCGTCCCACGTTGCGTATTGGACGTTTTCAAGTGTCGTCCTTGTAAAATGGTGATATACATGGTATACAATCCCATGTTAATCACGGGTATATTTAACACTATTGGTTAGAGTTAAGTTTCGACCGTGATTGCTCGTCCTTTCTTGTCGTCTTATTATGTCCTTTCTTCCTCTCTTCCGGTCTTCCTTTAATTTTTTCTAATTTTTTTTCTTGACCCTAGAAATATAAGAAATCGAAGTATTTAGGGATTCGACGCTTATCGTTGTCGAGGTGATAAGTCAACAAAATTGGTAAACTTAGGTTGTGATATTTCACAGTTAATTTATATTAAATGGTAATCATAACTAGAATTATAGTATTATAGAGTATGAATTAATTACTTCCCGGTCAATATTGTGTAGTTGAATTTTCTTAAGAATTTAATTTAAACCATATACATGTTCTATGAATCTGTACGGTATTGAGGAAATTAGAATACAAGTCTCAGCAGAATCAACATGGGATCCTACGATATCAAAACAACAAAAAATTGCATGGATTTTCCTTCATACGGGCTGGTCTTTAATTTTTGCCCCTTAATTTACTGGATTTTAATTTGTCTCTACTTCACATTTAATAAAAAAATTGGGCTAAAATATCTTTTAAGCGTGGGTCTATTAAATCAGATATTCTGGGTTCGAATCCCAGCAGAAGCACAAAAAATAAAAATAAAATCGCAAGGCAAAATTTTCATAAAAATTATGATTATTCAGCCAAAATTATATAGAGATATGCTCCTTGAGGCATAATTTCTATGTAATTAGCCGGACAAGACATTATCTTAATTTTTCAACAAAACTTTACATTCGGGCATAGTTACATATAAACTATTACCCTTAAGACATAATCTCTATACAACTTTGGCCGAACAGACATAATTTCTATGAAATCTTGCCTTGAGATTTTTTTTACTCTGGTGGGATTCGAACCCACAACCTCAAAGGTATTTTCGAAAGCATAACTACATAGAAAAATGTCTCTTAAGACATAGTTTCTATACAACTTTGGTCGAATAGATATATTTTCTAATAAAATTTTGCATTGCAATTTTTTTCTTTTCTTTTTAACTGCTGAAATTCAAAGCCACAATATCAAAGATATTTTGGATCATTTTTAGGACAGAAATGAAAGACCACCAATTTGAGGAGCAAAAATTAAAGACAGCCCTAAAATAGGGGCAATTGTACGAATTGCCCCTCAAAGCAATTTAGTCTGAGCTGCTGCCTTATCATTAATGAGTCGTTGATTAAAGACAAATATTTTTATTTTATTTACGTATATGTCTATTTTTAACACAACATTTAAATATTTATATAATTGAGTTATTTAAAAGATAGTATATTATATTTACTTAATATTGTTTGGTAACGTAAAATAAATGATAAATAGTTATAACAAATTAAATTGTATTAATTATGTAAAAAATGTATTACACTATTAGCATATATAATTTTAAATCCATATTTAGTTAATTAGTGCTAGCTAGTACTCCTGTCAACCTCTCTGTAATAATAAAAAAAATTGAAATTGACTTTTTAATAATTATTTTACCTCTCTACAATAACTTTTTAGCTATAACAACAATCATATATACACTCTTTATAAAATTAGCTCTCTATAACATATCTTCTGTTTTGGTAACATAATTATTGACCATCTTTATAGAAATAGAATCATTAAGATTACTAAAAATAGATCTAGAGATTTTCATTAAATAAGGCAAAATATATTAAATATAAAGGTGGAATCTGATTGAGATATACAAGTTGATGCTGCATAAAACCTGGCAAGTTATGACAAGTCCAAGTAGCTCATAATAAATGATACTCCTCCAGCTACGTTCTACTACTTGATAAGCATTTGTACATAACTATGGATTTATTCGATGAGATATTATTATACTGGTCATGATTTACCTTCTTCATCTATCTATGTCGGGTTCGGAGATAGACTCTGTAGGCGAAGGATTTCGCCTTTTTGCCCTCGAGATATTATTATACTGGCTTTTTCTGTAGGACCTTCTTTTATTTTATTTTATTCTTTGTCTTTTACAGCGTCAGCCCTAGTGTGCAGATTGAATTATAACATTATCATCGAACTCAATCAATATTTTGGCTTACTAATCCCTAGATAATTAAAGAAAGGAAAACGACTAAGATCAAACACAAAATAGCTAGGCTATTGAAAAGTATCGTTGGTATTATATATATGAGTTGAAATTGCCAAATTATCACACTTAATTAGCTTTTAGCTAGAATATCAAATTGCCAACAAATAAAAAGAGTAATAAGAAGAGGTGGGAATGTATAACATATTATTTTGGCAAATTGAAAAAAACTTAATTATATCAACGCGGAGAAATTGTAAGGAATAGATGAGATTTCTTCATTCTTAGTTATAATTCTCGAGCTCAAACCTTTTGAAATAGAGAAACTCAATATGAGAACGGTTTCTCCATAATGGATCCTACACGATGTGAATTCAACAAAATCAATAGATACTATTACTAGATGATCGGCCAAACAGGCTCGTAGTTTAATTTAATTAAATTAAGTAAACACTCCCTCCATCTTAATTAATGTGATGATGTTTGACTGAACATGAATTTAAAACTCAAAGAACAAAATTTTGAAAGTTGTGATCCAAAACAAGTCATATATGTTGTATGGTAAATGTCTCATTAAGGATAGACAAAAATTAAAATTAAATTATTATAAAAATATGTCATTTCTTAAAAAACTAACTAAAAGAAAAAGTGTAACCATAAAAGATCTACTTAATTATTAGGTCTCACTTTCATCCTACACATTAGATTCATCTTCCCCGCAAGATTTGGATTCGATCTCAAGTTTATAAAAGTTAAGACAATTTTTTAATACTGAGGTGCTAATCATAAAACATACAAACAAATTGTACTCGTCTGATTGTCAATACTTCACATCCTTTTTGGGATAATCATACAGTTAGCTATTTGTGTAGTCATTGTCTAACATTTATTTTTCATGAGTTGTATTTTATCGTCTATTACTTTTACTTTGAAATCGTTGAATAATTTTTTATAAACTCTTTTTCAAATCCGCCCGACCCGGAAAATTCTTATCGGTCCGGACCGAGAACCGGACCGATAAGATTTCGATCCGGAACCGGTAAGTGGATATCCGGACCGGACCAGACCGATAACACCCCTACTTCCTTCGACCAACACTTTGAGTTCACAACTGTATTCTTCACTTTCTATACCTTTCATCAATGACGATTTGTGCCAATTGATCATCTCTTCATCTCATAAGCTCCGCACAAGCTCAACAATAAACAAAAGAGGAAATAGGCTAATCTTCACTTTCTACACCTTTTTTTTTTTTTTGTGTATCAATCTTCAAATTTAATCTCATGTCTGTCTCAAAGGTAATAAAGGAACTGAATTGCAGTGTTCCCTTCTTTTCAAATTATTGTGTATTTTAGGATCTCTCATCTGGAAAGGTGAGGGAGATTGATAATGAGGAAAAAGGGTTGTACATACTATGTTTGAATACACAAAATAAGAAAGAAGAATTGAATAAATGTTTGGCAGCAACTCAACAGGTTGATGCAACTATTTGGCGCCAGAGACTGTGTCATGTGCACATGAATGTCCTAAAGAAAAATTCATGTTTCGAGAATGATTCTTCTTTTATTTTGAATAATTGTGAAGTGTGTCCCTTAGCTAGACAAACTAGAGTTTCTTTTCCTGTTTGTACTAGCAGAAAAATATGACATTTTCAGATGTTGCATATAGATGTGTGGGGAACCTACAAAGTTGAAATATATAATGGAATGAGATATTTTTTTACCATTATGGATGATTACTCTAGATGAACTTGTATTTTCTTAATGAGACTAAAATCATATGTGATTACACTGCTCATAAATTTCTTTGTTGAAGTTAATACTCAATTTGACATAAAAATCAAAAGAATAGGGTATGATAATGGGACTGAGTTCTTTAATCATAACTGTAAGGATCTGTTTCAACAACATGGTGTAGTATATGAAAGTTTATGTCCACATACACCACACCAGAATGATATAGTAGAAAGAAAGCATAGACATATACTAGAAACGACTAGAGCCATAAAAATACAAGCTAATTTACCAGACAAATTTTGGGGTTTCTGTATAGATGGAGTTGTGTATATTCTGAACAGAATGCCTTCTACCGTCATATGTAATAATCATAACTATAAGGATCTGTTTCAACAACATGGTGTAGTATATGAAAGTTTATGTCCACATACACCACACCAGAATGATATAGACATATACTAGAAACGACTAGAGCCATAAAAATACAAGCTAATTTACCAGACAGATTTTGGAGTTTCTGTATAGATGGAGTTGTGTATATTCTGAACAGAATGTCTTCTACCGTCATATGTAATAAGTCACCTTATGAAATGTTGTATAACAAAACACAATCACTTTCTCATTTAAGAGTGATAAGTTGTTTATGTTTTGCAACTACTTTACCTAAACATGATAAGTTTAGTCCTAGAGATGTGACAATTGTTCTTCTAGGATATGGTTCTGCACCAAAGGGATACAAGCCCTATGGCATAGAGAATATAATAATTTTCATGAGCAAGGATGTGTTCTTCATGGAGATAATTTTTCAATTAAAAATGATACATATGACAGACTTGATTTTATCAAATCCTCTGAATATTTCTGTTATGATGATCTGGTTTATTCATAGAATATTGAATTTACTCACCGTTGTCCAAGTATTCAAGATTATGGTACAAACACTGATGCTAAACAGGTTGATGATTCAAGTCCTGATCTACACCAAGTTGAGTTGCATGGTGTGACACCAGCACCTGCCATGACATTATGAGGTCTACAAGAACTAGTAGGTCCCCTATTTGGCACAAGGACTGTGTCACCAAGCAAGGTTCCATTAGTTATTTGTATTCATATAAGATTGTCATCCATATATTAGAGTTTTGTGGCACAAGTTTCTGTTGATGTTGAACCATAAAATTATTCGTAAGCGACGAGGATGAAGGTAGGTCAAGCAATAAAGACTGAAATCCAAGCATTGGAGGAGAACAAAACATGAGAGCTTGTACAACTTCCAAAAGGTAAAAACCAGTAGATATAGATGGATGTACAAGATCAAGTATAAAACAACTTGGGAAGTTGAGAGATTCAAGGCTATATTGGTGGCAAATGGATACAATCAAAATGAGGGACATGACTATCAAAAAACTTTTTTACCTGTAGTCAAGATGATAACTGTGAGATTTGTCATATCCATTGCTGCTGCCAAATAATGGGTTATCCATCAGATGGATGTCTATAATGTATTTATGTAAGGAGATCTATATGAGGATGTGTTTATGAAGTTGCGAGAAGGTTTCAATACTACATGAGGTCAGAATCAAGTATGCAGATTGCTGAAATCTTTGCATGGTTTAAAACAGGCGTCAAGACAGTGGAATATTAAATTAACTTCAGCCTTGGTTTCTTCTGTTTTCCATCAGTCGCAGGGAATATTCTTTGTTCACTAAATAGGAGTCTGATAAGATTGTAGTGGTGTTGGTGTATGTTGATGACCTGCTAATCACTGGTATGATCCAACACTCATCCAGTCGACTAAACAGTCATTACAGGCTGCATTC
The DNA here is from genome assembly GCA_029844215.1 of Przewalskia tangutica. NCBI lineage: Eukaryota > Viridiplantae > Streptophyta > Magnoliopsida > Solanales > Solanaceae > Przewalskia > Przewalskia tangutica. Next base: position 113,207,137 of record CM056730.1, read on the forward strand.
AAGTTCCATGATTTGGGAGAACTTAGGTACTTTCTTGACATATAGTTTGCAAGGAATTCCCAAGGCATTCTTATGCATCAGAGAAAGTATGCCCTGGAATTCATCTCTGATTTAGGTCTAGAAGGTGCTAAATCTGTTCACTCACTCATAGAAGTGCATCAGAAACTTACCACTGTGGAGTTTGATTAGCATATTGTCTTTCATTCCACACTACATAATGCAGTTTATACATCTTCCTCCCAGGATCTACCTTCTCCAGATCCTAGTATATACATGAGACTCATTGGAAGATTGTTATATCTCACCAATACTAGACATGATATTTCATTTACTGTGCAATCACTACAACAAATCGCCTCAAAGAGGGGGACTGATTTATACCAACAAGGGCGACTAAAAAATACATTGATAGTTAGTACCAAAAATGGCGACATATAGTCGACCTTTTTAATCTTATCAATTAGGGTGACAACTATACACTCGCCCTCGTTGAGTCAAACCCAAATTGTAAATAGGGCGACGTCATCCCAGTCGCCATATTTGATTCCAACCCCCACTCCATACCCCTCACCACAACCCACCACCACATCCACCCCTCACCACCTCCCCAACCACCACCACCACCCACCACCTAGATTCTATACAAATAATTTTAGAATCATATTTTTTGTATGCTCCACTAATGCTCAATTGGTACTAACTTTAGAATTAAAGATGAGTTTAACTAATATTCCACTGTAAAAACCCTTATATGAAAATAAGTGTAAAACAATAGGCATATATACTACAATATCCAACGAATTGTATTGCAACACATAATTAACTTGAATTAATCTATACTAATATAAATAATAACAATTGATTTATACCAACAACGACGACTAAAAATGCCCTGGTAGTTAGTACCAAAAAGGGCGACATATAGTCGCCCTTTTTAATTTTATCAATTAGGGCGACAACTATACACTCGCTCTTTTTAATTTTATCAATTAGGGCAACAACTATACACTCGCCCTCATTGAGTCAAACTCAAATTGTAAATAGGGCGACGTCATCCCAGTCGCCCTATTTGATTCCAACCCCCACTCCCTACCCCTCACCACAACCCACCACCACATCCACCCCTCACCACCGCCCCAACCACCACCACCACCCTCCACCTAGATTCTATACAAACAATTTTAGAGTAATATTTTTGCAACACATAATTAATATGATTAATCTATACTAATATAAATAATTACAATAATATTACTGTGTAAAGTTATTATTGGTATGTTGTTGTTGTTGTTGTTGTAAAGTTAAAAACTTTAGACTTCTAAAAATGTTGCACTATTATAAATAATAAGTGTAAAACAATAGGCATCTATACTACAATATCCAACGAATTGTATTGCAACACATACTATGTAAAGTTAAAAACTTCAGACTTCAAAAAATGTTGCACTATTATAAATAATAAGTGTAAAAAAAATAGACATCTTGTTAAAAATTGACTTTAGAACCGGTCAAGGGATTTATGATTATGAGGAGCATAAATATAACAAGTCTTGATGGTTGGTTTAGTGGTAGAATGACATACTTCCACGGAAGAGATTCGGGTTCGATTCTTGACAGAGAATTTATTTATAGTGATTAATATTGCATAACTAGTGGTCTAGTGATAGAATAGTACACTGTCACGGTTTAGACCAGGGTTCGAATCCCAGATGGTGCATTTAATTTTTTTTCTTTTTTGAACCATATAAAAAAGGATGAGTGTCGTCGCCCTATTTGATGGATCTCATAAAAGGGCGAGTGTAGTCGCCCTATTTGGTCCTTATCAAAGGCGGCGATGTGAAAAATCACCCTTCTTGATCTAAGACAACGGAAGTAATAAGGCGATTTGAAGGTTGACTAAAAACCGTCCCCTTTGATCTAAGGGGGCGATATTCCACCCTGAGAGGGCGACTACACTCGCCCTCTTTGAAGCAATTTATTGTAATGAATACCTAAGTCAGTTTATGCAGGCTCCCAAGACTTCATACTTGGAAGATGGACTGAGGCTTGTTAGGTATTAAAAATGCTTCAGGATCATGTGTTCTTCTTAGCAGCTCCAGTATTCCCCAACTACAAGTGTTTTATGATGCAGATTAGGGGTCATGTCTTAATAGCAGAAAATTCATCACAGGTTATTTGCTGTTGTTAAGTTCTTCTCCAATTTCATGGAAGTCTAAGAAGCAAGTCACAGTATCCAGAAGTTCAACTGAGGCTGAGTATAGAGCATTATATGCTTCAGTGGCTGAGGTTGTGTGGCTTATTGTTTAAAGAACTTGAAGTCTCTATTGAGTTGCCCATCTCTGTGTTCACAGACAGCAAATATGCTCTTCAAATTGTTGCTAACCCAGTCTTCATGAATGCACTAAACACATTGACATAGATGCCACTTCATAAGGGAAAGAATTCAAGAGGGTCTCATGTACACAACTTATTCTCCATCTGCAGAACAACCTGTAAATCTTCTTACCAAAGCTATCAACGACAACCAACATGTTCATTTGATGTCCAAGCTAGTAATGAAGAACATCTTCATCTCTCATAGCTTGAGGGGGGGGGGGGGGTGTAAAAGAAATGGATAAGTATACTAAAGTGCTATGAGGAGGAGTACATGGAAGAGTTATTTCAAGTTATCGTGTTTGTTATGTTGGTTGTAGAGTTAGTTATGAGTTTGTTGTTTGTTAGTAGTTGTTAGAAGTTGGTTAAATATAATTAATTAGTGGTTGAAGTGTGGGGTCATGTATATATAATATACTGTATCAAATATTGAATAAGACTCATATCATATTTTTCCATTTCTTCCTTCGACCAACACTTTGAGTTCACAACTATATTCTTCACTTCTACACCTTTCATCAATGACGATTTGTTCCAATTGATCATCTCATAAGCTGCGCACAAGCTCAACAATAAACAAAAGAGGGAATAAGCTAATCTGCTAATGGGGTTACATCATTCACTCGTTATACAGAACCTTCAACTTATCGTGGTATTCAAAAAGAAAAAAAATGAAACATGATGTTAAAATAAGAATACGAATATCCTAATTTTATCTAAGCAAGTGCTTAATAATTAAAGGTATCAGAATAATTTTGAATAATTTCCTTGGTTAAAGTGCAGGCAGAAAATCTACCCCTCAAATCGTTAAAGAATCCCGGCGAGATGAATTTATTGTATACCTGTCTAACGGTCCGGGTTAACTCGGAAACGGACCGGTCGACCCGATACAAAATTCGATCCAGTCCGGACCAATAAGGCTTACCGGGTTGGGGGTTGGTTTGGCCCCCGACCCCAATCCGCACGGGTTACCAAAAATCCGATAAGGACCGGACCTGTTGGAACCGGTGACGGAACCCGGTAACCTTACCGGTTAACCGGTCCGGTCCAAACCGGTAAGAACAAAAAAAAAAATTAAAAGGGTTGTTGCCCAACAGTAATGTTACCGTTGGGGCTGGGGAGTGGGGGGTAGGGGCTGGGGGGAGCTAACGGTCTGTGGACCGTTTGTCTTGTTTATTATTTATTAATTACATTTTTACCCTTTAAAAAATCTATAAATATTCTATATTCTTCTCATTTTATCACACAATTATTTCTACAATTCTCTCAATTCTCAATGCTCATACTCTCTTAATTCTCTCTATTATCAATTCTCAAGTTATTATTATTATTAATATTAATTTTCAAAGTAGCAAGACGCAAGACTTCGAGCCCTGAATTCTGAAGTTTGGTACACTCGTTTCATTCTCTAATTATTTTATTAAATTATCATATTTATTTGTTGATTATTTAAGTTAAAATTTAAATTAAATATTTTATAATGGATAAAGCTAAATCTATTTCAAGGGGTACAAAATGTAAATGTTCTTCATCATCTAATCAAAATATAGATTATGATCAAATGCAAGAAGATTTTGAAATAGAAGATAATGAATATGATAACGTTCATATAGATAATATTGTTGAAACTGAAACTCATACACATACTAGTGTGTCTTCTGTCAATGTTAGTAGTAGTACTACTAGTCGTAGACCTCCTTTACCAGTAGTAACGAGTAGGAGAATAAGGAGTAAAGTGTGAAACTTTTATGATAGAATTGGGGACACTGATAGAGTTAGATGTAATATTTGTGGGCAAACTTATAAACATAAGAGAACTTTAAATGACGGGGGGACGGACACTATAGTTAGACATGTAGATAAAGTTCATCCGACATACTGGTCAACAACAAATTAAGTATAAAATATAAATATGCAGTTAATTATTTGATAACAACAACTCTGCTACTAATCTTCGTTCTAGTTCTGCTTCTGTTCTGTGTCTACATCTGCAGGATTCAATGAAGACGATGATAATGAATCTACATTCTAGATATATGGAATACTTTTACAACAGTACAAGTTGCGCGGAATCGCGTGTTACACCTCGTAGGTTTAAGATTATAATTAAGAACGTCATTAAGGAAATTAATATACTTAAGGATGTGATTCCGAAAATTTTTGTTACAACGAACGTGACAAGGGAATTGAAAATGATTGTTGTATATTTCCATTATGGGTTAGTAACATATTATAAGAATTATGACATGGAAAATACGAGACCTTGTGCACCATACTCATACGCAGGAGGCTACCGGACATTTAGGATTGGTTTCTACTTTTTTATCTTGTAGATCGTGCAATAGAGCTATGTCATTAGGATAACCCCCTCTTCCTAATAATTATTATGGTTGAAGTTATGTTCCAAAAGACTGACAGTGGCTCAAAAGGGGAAAATCAGAGTAAATCGGACTTGACGTGGTGTGTCAAGCCATCAGAGAAGTGAAAGAGTTTGAATAGAAGTATGATGACCAAGTTTGGAGATACTAGATCAACGTCAGGTAAGGTAACTCTTTAGTATCTTTTACGTACCAAATAAGAAAATGAGTTAACAATTCATCACTTAAGGGATGGTATCATCAAGGATTGGAACCAGGAACAATGTCTGAGATTACGTATGTATACTAGAATATCTTGGAATTATGAAAAGTACGACAAGTAAGAAAATGCGTGACTATTAGACGCACGACACGCCAAAAGGGTAACACGATTTTGATACTATGAGAAGTTAAATCACTCATATACCGAGAGATGATGTAAGCTTGAAACGCAGAATAATTGAGAATCGTAGGATGTTAGATAACCGTTGAGATCGTAGATACGCCTTGAATATGATATTTGACTCTTGGTCTTGCTGAAATATATGGTTATATGTTTGGATTAATCAAAGGAATAAATGGACTTTGTATATAGATTGATAATATTGTTGAACAAGTTGGTGTGGTGATGATATACATCTATACAAACATATTTATTAGGGTCATATGTGACTTATCTAAAGTGATTATGGTTAACATGAGTTTCTTAAGCCTTGATATTTATTTGGAAATCATGTAACAACTTAGTTTATCCACATCATGGTACAATATGTGATAATTTAGAATATTTAGGATGTGGTGAATTTCTTGAGATTATGTTGAGCTCTTAAAAATCATGTTAATTACGTTGTTAGATTAAGTTGTGTTGTATGCTTAAGTAACTTGTATGAATAGTCCTAGTATATACTAAATGATTTGTTGTGGTTAAGTTAGTATGGTTTGGCCATCCGAGTTGTGTAACATGTCTTAGGTACCGCTAACAGTTTGCTAAAGATATTTATATTGCTTATTTCAGCTTTAAGACCAACTTTTATGTTAGATGACATCCTAGGCTCACAATATACCGGTAGTAAAAGGGTCAGCTAGTTAAAACTGTGTTTTGGCCTTACATCTTGACATATTCTTTTTTTTGAAGGATTGTAACATGATTAGTGATGCATCTTATGAAACTAATAGGTTTTAATGTTCAGTTGTGACCATATGTGTTGTTTGCTTTGGAGTCAACCTTGTGTTATGATGTGATGTTGAGTTCTGAATGTTATTTCCTCATAATCTATTATCTATCAAAGTCTGTGCCTAAACAAAAGATGTCGAAGCCTAATTATTCAGTAGAGATTTAGAATGTATATTAATCTGAGTTATCTAGCCCGATGTAATGCAGGAATGTGCTAAGTTGTTCTAGAGACATGTTAATTCCTACTATGATCTTGTGTTTAGTCCATTAAAGTTGAACTAATTTTGTCCATAAATGAGAATTCAGGGCAAGGGCATGTACCAATGCCATGATAACCATGATACGTCTAATTCCTATGTGTCAATATACCTAATTGTCCTCTTGGTCTGTATGAGCCAGTGGTGCATTTGTCTTAGTTGTTAACCCAAAAATTGTCACCATGCTAGCCTGAAAATCTTCTGGACTATGTCATACCATAGTGTGTTTACCTAAGAATGATGTATGTTCGGTTGGGTTAACTTTAAATTTACAGAATATCATAACTTGACTTAGTCAAACTTATGTTGGTGCCGCGACCCCGATTACGCTTATCTTGCTTACCTTGATGTCGCATTTATGACCCGTGAGTAGAGTGAATAAGGACTCGCGCATATACACGCTGGTTCTTAGAGATTTAAATGATCATGTTCGTTCGTCCACGGATAAGTTCATACACATATGTTTGAATATCGTAAGAATACGAACGACCTCTCCTCGTTCATAAACCGGTCTATGTGAAACATGTTTATTTATGGACATCTTGAATGAGTAGGTGTGAACTACTATTCTACTAAAGGATCTTAATGTGAGCAATTCAGTGTGTTGAGCCTATTTGTTTGGGAAGTAGTTAGATAACCTGATTTGGGTAATCCTTAAGAGTTTGATAATAGCCACCAGGACAATAAGGTTTTAAAGCCTATCTGCATAAAATATCCACTATGTCTGCTTAAAGTTATATGAAATAAGCATGAGACTATCTACAGTGGTCTTATTGTGTTGTAATGAATGTGATTAACTAAAGATAAGTTGGGTTACTACATTTCTAGCTCATTTATTTTTGCTTTTAAGGCTTATATGCGTTTTTCATTGCTTCTTGCTTTCAAATACATGTTGGGTATCTCTATGATGTACAAACAGTATATTGGATATTTAGGTTTTGTGGAGGTAAAATAACAGGTAAGGAATGTTTTAAAGTTATAATTTCATTTGTTGCCCTGTGCGGCATTTGTTGGTTGCTGATTATGGAGGGATAGATATAGTTATAAAGGAGACTCTGCCGAAATTTTTCTAGCATGAGACCTATGATGAACATTCGAGGACGAATGTTTCTAAGGGGGGAAGGATGTTACACCTCGTAGGTTTAAGATTATAATTAAGAACGTCATTAAGGAAATTAATATACTTAAGGATGTGATTCCGGAAATTTTTGTTACAATGAGCGTGACAAGGGAAGTGAAAATGATTGTTGTATATTTTCATTATGGGTTAGTAACATATTATAAGAATTATGACATGAAAAATACGAGATCTTATGAAATTCCCGGGGATTAAAGGAAACGGGAGTTAAGATTAAAAGAAGTGGAATTAAGATTTATTACTTGGGGGATTGATTTAATTTAAGTAGACAATGAGAGACTTAAGTATAATATTTAAGGGACCTAAGTGTAACTTTCAATTTTCAAATTTTTGTTGCTTTAAAGAAATTAGTAAACCCTTTTATCTCCCATTTCAATTTCAAAACATTGTTCCTTCTCATCTTCTTCTCCTATACACCTTGGCCAAAAATCTCACCCATTTTCATAGCAATTGGAGTTTTTTTATTTTTTCTTCCAAGCCTAGATTTTTCCACAAAGTACAAGCCAATTTTTGCACCACAAAACAGTGGCAAACCCAAAGAATCGGCGAAAATCGCGCTTTTTTCCAGATTTTGGGCTCAAATTTTCCAAGTTTTGGACAGGTTTTTGGGAAGAAGAATGTGTAGGAATGATGGGTTAACATTGTAAAACACATGCATGCCGATTTGGAGTTGTAGAAGTGACAAAATTGGACAAGAATTTGATGAAAGTTGGGACAAAAATCGTGATTTTGGGCAGAGTTTTAGTCAACTTTGGAGGGATATATCTCCTCGTATATTAGGAGTTTTTGGGTGTTTCAAAAGCCTACAATGAAGTTTGTCGAGTCTAGTTTCCAACTCAACAAACCGCTCGTCGATAGGACACCGGAGTAGAGAGTATGGACGTTACAAGTTCAGGTGACGAAACAGTGGCTAAAAATCGGGACTGCTTTGGGGATTAAATTAAGGTATGAAAATTCATATTTCTATGCTATAATTGAAGTTGCATATTGTTGTAGTTGAAGTAATGGACTTGTGTTAGGAAGAAATCTTGAATTTAGACATTGCATGTGAATAATTTGAATGTTGTAGCCGATATTAGGACTAATGTTACTAATCTTGGAATTGTCGTATTCGATTGTCATGTTGTTATTTTGTTACTAATTGCATTTTAAGATTGAAATAAATCCTGAGATTTAAGTTGTGATTTATTAAAGGAAAGTGTTGGAATATAAAAGAAGAAATTTGATATTAAGAAATTAAGAGAAGAATTGGAATTCTTATTGTTGTTGGCCTAAATTCCATGGAAATTATTGAACATATTGTAATCTTAAGGGATTGTTTTGGTAGAATTATGACGATGAAAATATAAGTTATGAACATGCATAAATGTTATGGTAATTACCACTACATGTCTAAAAGGAAGTAAGGTATAGAAAGGTGATTTTGCATTCTCGGACTCTCGGATTTGCTAGAAGATTGGATTATTTGAGGGAACATGATAAATAGGTGTATTAATCACCTTGATTGCTACTTTGAATACATTCCATAAGTGTAAAGAGAAAGGATGGATAATTGGGATATATATGTCGAGTAGATGGAACTGTTTTAATATACGCTAGAGTTATGACTTGTTGTTGGTCTGATTGGCTTGTTGGTTAATTGTGGAAGTGCATATAGACAGAGGAAATGCCCAAATTTTTATAGAAATACGAAGTCGCCATTCGATATAAAGTACGCTAGTAATCCTAAGAATTGACGAACGTGTTACCATTATTATAGGTTGAATTACTAGACGAGACATATCCTAAATAGTGAGTTGGCTAGTTCGACCAAGAGGTATGTGAGACTATCCTTTCCTTCTTTGGCATGATTTTGTGAAAATCTTTCTTTTTCTTTTGGCATGATTTTAATGAAAGTACGGCGGACGTACATGATTCCTTCAAAGTCTAGTTTTAATAAAATAATGATTCATGATATGATCGTGCCTTGATTTTCTAAAGGATAGTTTAGTTTACTTATTCCATTGAGTCTTATATGATGATTTAAAATGCATATGATTATTCCATTGGGTCTTATATGATGATTTAAAATGCATAAAATTATTCCATGGCGTCTCAGATGATGGTTTGTATTGATATGGTTTCTCGCGATATTCTATTTGTGTAAGTTGTGATTGTATGTTATATGGATGGTGTTATGAGGACTGAGTCCCAGAATGGGCCGGATAGCTATATTCACGGAAAATGAGGATCGAGTCCCAGAATGGGCCGGGTATTTATATGTACAGAGTATGAGGACCGAGTCCCAGAATGGGCCGGGTAGTTATATGTACGGAGTATGATGACCGAGTCCCAAAATGGGTCGGGTAGTTATAAGTACGGAAGGTGTCCTTGATTATGATGATTGTTAGACATGCATAACTTCATTTTCTTATAGTACAGTTGCATTGGTATCTCTGTTTTTGTTTCATACATGTCTCATGTTATTTTCTGGCCAGTTACGATCCTCCTTACAGTATTTCACGTTTTACATACTCAGTACATTATTTCGTACTGACCCCCCTTACCTCGCGGGGTGATCGGTGTATTTTATATACAACTTTTGAGTCATTTTTAGTTAGTCTTTTGCCTATTTTTGTTCAAATATGCGTCGTGTTAGGATAAATTTTCTTTATTTTGAGTCACAATGGTTTAAAGTGGCACATTGGTGAGAAGGAGCGAAAGAGAGCAGAAACAGAGGTTCCAGAGCTCAAAAAGCTAAAAAGTTGGCAACCCGGGCGAGAAACAGGGCGGCACCAACCAACCATCAGCAGCAGAGCCACGTCACCCAAGAAGCAGAAAGTCGCAGAAGTTTCCAGGCGCCGGCTGGTGGTCACGGCGCCGACGCTGAAAATTGATAAATCCGACAGGATTGGGCCAAGGCCAAGGAAAAGATTTTGCACGCTGAGGATATGAAAGGACCTTTAGGTCGATTGAGGGAGTTCCACACTTTACCATTCATCACAACTTGAGATCAAGATTGGAGACTTATTTTTGAGTAATTTCTTGTTCTTTACTTTATTTCTTTTTCGTATATGTTGGATATTATTTTAGTTCTTGGCATGTCTATGGCTAGGAACTAACTTAATTTAGGGCTTTCCATGTCGAATCGCTTGAACTTCGTTCTTATGAATTAATGCATGTTTTGGTTTCTTCTTATTATTGTTGAGATTTATTCAATAATTGTTTTGATTGCTTGGTAATTAATTGATCACTAATTATCATAACTTATATGATTTCTAATCGAAAGTTCGAAAGTGAGATTGTGAATATGCTATAGTTGAATAAACATAGGTTTAAATCGTGGACTAAAGTACCCGATACTTGTAGCTTAATAGGTTATTGCTTTTAATCCTCCTTTGTAGTCAATCTTGTCATCGAAAGATGTAGGGTTCTAAATTGGGGTCGAGTGTTTATATTACCTTAACAGAGTATAAAACGCTTAGTTAACTGCTATCTCAAAATAGAAAGAACCTTAATTATTTGCATTAACGAGCAAGGATAGTCGAGAGATTTGGAAGCCCTATTTCCACTATATCCAAGTAAAGTAAAGTAATTTAGTTAGCATCTATAATCATAGCTATAAACAATTCATCAAATTATCGGTTACCAAATAGAAACTACGTATAGAGGTTGGTAATCGACACTAATCCCTGAGGACGATAACTCGGTCTTCTAGACTATATTACTTGTCACGATACGTGCACTTGCGTTTAGTGTGTGTATAAGTCGCGCATCAAGTTTTTGGCGCCGTTGTCGGGGATTGACGTAGTTCAATATCATTCTATCTATTCTTAATTTCTAATTTGTTTTTTATTTTTCTTTTTATTATTTTGGTGTATTAGTGGCACCGTGCGTCGTGATTCGTTTGTTGATTTTGATTTGTTGCAGGCATCTAGTTTATGCGAAGGAGAAGAGGAGCAGATACACTTGTTCCCTTCAACCCGGAGATTGAAAAGACATGAAAGCAGAACCGGAGAAACAAACGAATCTTGGCCTTAATAGCAATGGGAGGCTTGCAGAATAACAATGAGATTAACGGCGGTTAGCGAAAGATCAACCTAACCAAGGATGCCCTGCAGGTTACCAATGGATGTCAAGAAAGTGGTCCAGTCCAAGCCGAGAGAAGCTTGGGAGATTATGTCGCCAAGGGTGAATGGAGCACGATTGCATCGTGCTCCCAAAGAATAGAGCAAATAATTTCAAATCAAGTCCGCGATCCCGAGTATGGTGCGCAATACGCTCAATTCGGAGGGTTGCCATCTGAAGATCCTCATATGCACATAGCAAATTTCTTGGAGTTGTGTGCAACTTTCAAGTATAATGGCGTTACTGACGATGTCATCCGATTGAGGCTCTTTCCCTTCTCACTCAGGGATAGAGCAAAAGTTTGGTTGAATTCGCCACTGATTCTATATTCACATGACGCAGTTGGCACAAAAGTTCTTCGCAAAGTTCTTTCCATCATCCAAAGCCGCTTAAGTCGAGAGAGTCAACAATTTTTACCAGGCTGATGGAGAGTCACTCTATGAGGCTTGGGAGAGATTTAAAGATCTGCAAAGAAAGTGTCCACATCATAGCATTGAGCTGTGGAATTTGGTCCATATTTTCTACAATGGGCTAAGTGGGACCACAAGAACCATCATTGACGCAGCTGCAGGAGGAACCTTCATGAAGAAGACAGCACATGAGGCCCATGATTTGCTAGAAGATATGGCCACCAATAACCATGTGACAGATGATAGAGGGGTAAGTGGAAGGAGAGCGATATGTGTTCATGAGATCGATGACATTACAACGTTAAATGCACATGTTGCTCTCTTGACCAAGCAACTGCAGCAGAACACAAGACGCTGAATGCGCCAGATGCCATCGAAGTTGTGAGATATGTGGGGGTCCTCATACCTTTGATAGGTACCCATCAGCAGACCCCAACAACATCCCTATCGAGCAAGCGTAATGTCGCAAATGGGAATTACCAAAAGCCCCAGAATAACCCCTATTCAAATACCTACAATCCAGGGTGGAGGAATTACCCTAACTTTTCATGGAGGGGTGATCAAGGGCAACAGAACCAGTTCTGAGGCCAATACCAGAATCAACAACCATTTAACCAGGCCTCACCTTCCCAACAATTCAGTACACCTGCTCCACAAGAAAAGATGACGAATCATGAGCAAATTGGCTGACACTTACAATTCACAAACCTGGGCCATGGCAGAGATAAGGTCCTCTATCGTGAACTCGAGACGAGGTGGGACAGCTAGCAAAGATAGAAAATAACAGGCCACAGAGCACTCTTCCTAGTAATACAGAGATGAATCCCAAAGAGCAGTGTCAGGCGGTGCAGCTGAGAAGTGAAGCTAGAATGTACTGCACTCACCGTAGAAGTAGGACGCAGAGCGCAGATAGTAGATGCAGAGAAGGAGGGGGTTACTAAGGACCGCCCTATTTTAGAGAAGGCTCCAGCAGTTCCAGTGAGGGAATATAAAGAGAAAATTCCTCACCTCAGAGGTTGCAAGAAAGGCTGATAAGCAATTCTCCAAGTTCTCGAGGTATTTAGAAAGCTACACATTAACATCCATTTCATTGAGGCATTGGAGCAAATGCCTACTTATTTCAAATTTATGAAGGAAATTCTTGGAAAGAAGCTAGGTTATGAGTATGAGACAGTGGAATTGTAAGAATTTAGTGCCATCTGCAAGAAACCGCCCCAAGCTTAAGGATCCGCAGAGCTTCACATTGCCTTGCACAATTGGTAGGTGACGTAACAGGCCTGTGTGATTTGGGGTCAAGATAAATCTCATGCCCTTGTCCGCTTTTCAGAGGTTGGCTCTGGGTGGCCAAACCAACCACCGTGAACTTGCAATGCTGATATGACAAAGGCGCATCCCAAAGGAATAATTCAAGACGTATTGCTTAAGGTGGGGAAAATTCTTCATCGCAGACTTCCTCATCCTTGATACGGAGGAAGATGATGAAATCACTATCATCTCGTAGACTATTCTCGAAACCGAGAGCCTCGATTGACGTGGAAAAGTGGCGAAATGACACTCGAGTCGAGGATGAAGAGATGGTGTTCAATGTGTTTAAGCACATCGTTGAACCCCCAGTCATAAGCAAGTGTTTTTCAACAAGATCATAGCACATCACTGAGTCAAGACAAAGCCAAAACAAATAAAATCACCACAAGACAGTGAGCATCGCTAAACCTTCTCTTGAGAAAAAGGAGAAAAAGAAAAACAGAAGGCAAAAGAGAAAAATGATTATGAAACGGGTAGGCCGTTAAGTTACCCCATGCCTCTTGATAAGGAACCTGCGTCCGGCTAAAAGACGTTAAAGACAACGCTACTTGGGAGGCAACCCAAAGTTTTTTAAATTTTATGCAATTTAATTTTAGTTAGAACAGTCTCACTGAAGGTATTGTTTACATGTTGTGATGACAGGTACAGGCTAAAAAGTGGAGGATGAAAAACGTGAGAGAGGAGAAAATCGGCTCGGCGCCACGGCGCCCAGCAGAGGTCCATGGCGCCGAGAATGCAGAAAGGCGCAGGAAGTTGGGCGCCACGGCGCCAAATCAGAGAGCCGCGACGCCAAAAGTCCAGAAGGTCTCTGAAGTTTGGGCGCCGCGGTGCCAAATCAGAGCACCACGGAGCCGGAAGTTCAGAGGGTCGCAGATGTTTGGGCGCCACAGAGCCGATCTCAGGGCCGTTGCGCCGCAACGGAAAAACTGAAATTAAAAGAGCCCTAATTCGATTTCCCCCCTCCAAATCAAAAACCCAAAACCCTTCCTCTCTCCAAAACCCACGAAATCAGCCTCCATTATTCAAAATCTTCCACAAACTAAACTCAATCACAACCAAAGTACTTCAATTCCTTACACCCTTAACTATCTCAAACAACAACCCTCATTCCATTGCCTCAATCCATCACTAGGAACAAGAAAATTTTGAAGAACACCGTCCAAGGTAACTTTCATCATTTTTCTTGAAATTTTCAAAGCAATTAGGGGAGGTAATTCATAAAGTTTGGGGATGTGCTTTATTGGTGGATATTATGGGGTGTGGTGAAATTTAGTGTGAAAATTTCGCGGTAAGATTATACGTAGTGATCGTGGGGTGTTTTACCTGTGATTTGAGTGAAGTTTGGGGGTTGAATGGTGTTGTATTTTGCTGATTACGCTGTGTGTTTATTGGTGTTGCTGGATAATCTCACTGAAATAGAGGAAACGCTGCTGAAAATTTTCCAAAATGTCTGCCAGAAAAAATAGAGCTTCCACAACCGCCTCCGTTCCACAATATGACACTACTAGGTTTGTTAGTCAAAAAGCAGAAGACAGATATTACAAACTTAGTACTAGACCCTTGATACCTGAGCGAGGAATGAAGTACCAAAGGGCGTCATTTGAGGATGGCGATGTCTATGAGCCTATTCGGGCAATGATAGAGGCCATTGGGTGGAAGAGATTTGTTAATCCGGAGAGAATAATACCACAGAACACTGTAATGGTAAAATGATTCTATGCTAACTTTCCAGAACGGGTAAATGGTAGATATTTTGTGAGAGGACGGTATGTGTCTATGACGGCTGAGGTGGTGAATGAGCTATTAATAACAGCTGATGTTGAAGAAAGAGGCGATGATCGAAGCTATTTCAGAACTTGGTCTTGAGATGCCAACAACATCGATTGGGATATCGTCGCAAGTACATTATGCTACCCTGGGGCTGAGTATGATATTGCACGAAATGGATCAAGAGGACTGAGCAGATGTCAGTTCAACAAAACAGCCAAGTGTTGGTTATATTTCGTCAGTGCCAGCCTGATTCCATCGACGCACTTCACCAGAGTGCCAGCAGATAGAATAAAGATGATATATGGAATTATGGAAGGGAAGACGATTGATGTTGGGAATGAGTTGCCCCGAGAATCGGTGAGTGAAGAAATCAGTCCAGTTCCGGATCGCATCAATTGCAGAACATTGGAGAAATCAGTAGGTTGGTCACTACAGGTGGGTTGGGACACAGATCACTTATTTGCAGTTTATATTCTAGACATGGAGTCCCAACCCTAGCTATCGATACATACGAGAAGCGGCCAACCTCCCGTGACATACGGGATAGTGCACGCCTTCCCGTAACTGGGCCTCCAAAGAAGAAGAAGAAAGAGACCAAAGACTACCACCACCACCAGCAGCAGTAGAGGCTGCCATGGATGAGGATGAGCCTGAGACAGAGGCTCAAAGATGGCGCAGTTAGCCACCAAGCACTGAATCGAACCTCCGCGCCTATGACGGCAGCTTGCTCATGAACCAGCGGAGGATGATGCAGAGTTTTGACACAATGATACAAGGTCAACAGGACATGAGGCAATGACAACAATAAATAAGGCAGGAGCAATAACAGTTGCACCAGAGATTTGATGAGATGAGTTCCTTGTTCAACCAGTGGTCCATGCATTATCCACCGCCACCGCCACCATTTTAAACCAAGTCTGTAAATTGTCCCATTTTTCTGTTATTCTTGAGTCTTGCACACATTAGGGACAATGTGTGATTTAAGTTTTGGGGGGGGGGGGGTCTTATATTTTGTTTTATTGTTTTGATGTCTTATATTTTGTTTTATTGTTTTGAGTCTTTGTGATTTGTTTTGTGTGTTTTTGAGTCATAATTTTTTTAAGATCATGCATGCTGTAGTTACTTGAAACACCTAGTGGAGTAAAGTGGTATAATGTAATGGAATTAGAAGCAACCATCTGAACACTTAGGTTAGATATGTCAAAAATTCATGAAGTCAAACTATTTGGGGTATCTTGCTTGATTTATGCATTGTTAGTGATTAAACCTACGTGTCTGCTTGCTTGCTATTTGAGGCGAAATAGTTAGGATATGCATGTTAGAGAGATGATTCAGGCATTTCTTTGTTAGCCATTTCTTACCATTTTTTACCTATCTCTGACATAAAAATTGTATCCCTAGTCAGCCCCTTTGAGCCTAAAAATAAGATCTTTTCTTTGACACCCTATAATTCCATATTTGTGCCATAAGTGGAAAAATTGAGTTGTTTGGAATATAAAGTGTTGAAAAAAAGGCAAAAGAGAATGAACAATTTTTATGCACCCCAATGAAAAAATAATAATAAATAGGCAAAAGCCTAAGTTTGGGGGTGCTTACTATTCATCAGACACTTCATTCTCTCAAAATAAAGAGAGGGGAAAGATAGGTATGAGGTTAAACAAAATCAAAAGAAATGGAAGAATCGAAAGAAAAAAGAGCTTATGGTACGTAAGATTGAGCCTAAAAGCCTATTTTTACCTACATCTGCCTAAGCCTACATTACAACCCTGAAAAGCCCTGATGATCTCTAATGTGTGTATCCTTGATTAGTGGAGAATAGCAAGTAAACAGGCCATATGATTTGTAAATTAACATGCATAGTTAGGTATTCTTACATCCATTGAGCATGATTAAATTGAATTTGCGAAATATCTGACTTGATGTGTTTAGAATGCTAAAAATTCATGCTATATGTTCCTGCATATTATTCTACTAACCTTCATGCTTTTCTAAGTAACAATGATGCAGCAAATTGATCAATGTTTTTGAGTCATTTTATTTTCTTTCCTTTCGTGTCTTTATTTCTATTTTTGATCTTTACTCGAGGGCGAGCAAATGTTAAGTTTGGGGGTGTTTGATCGGTGTATTTTATATACACCTTTTGAGTTATTTTTAGTTAGTCTTTTGCCTATTTTTGTACAAATATGTGTCGTGTTAGGATAGATTTTCTTTCTTTTGAGTCACAATGGTTTAAAGTAACACATTGGTGAGAAGGAGCGAAAAGAGAGCAGAAACAGAGGTTTCAGAGCTCAAAAAGCTAAAAAGTTGGCAACCTGGGCGAGAAACAGGGCGGAACCGCGGCGCCAACCAACCAGCAGCAGCAGATCCACGGCACCCAAGAAGCGTAGTCACAGGTTTTGGCCGCGCACGACACGTGAAAAATTGACCAATCGGAGTGTCTGCAGACTATGTCTAGTAGAGTCTTATGTATGGGTATGTTGTGCACCATACTCATATGCAGGAGGCTGCCGGACATTTAGGATTGATTTCTACTCTTTCATCTTGTAGATCGTGCAATAGAGCTATGTCATTAGGATAACCCCCTCTTCCTAATAATTAATATGGTTGAAGTTATGTTCCAAAAGACAGCGACAGTGGCTCGGAAGGGGAAAATCAGAGTAAATTGGACTTGACGCGCGGTCAAGCCATCAGAGAAGTGAAAGAGTTTGAATAGAAGTATGATGACCAGGTTTGGATATACTAGATCAACGTCAGGTAAGGTAACTCTTTAGTATCTTTTACGTATCAAATAAGAAAATGATTTAACAATTCATCACTTAAGGGTTGGTATCATCAAGGATTGGAACCAGGAACAATGTCTGAGATTATGTATGTATACTAGAATATCTTGGAATTATGAAGAGTACAAGTAAGAAAATGCGTGACTATTAGACGCACGGCACGCCAGAAGGGTAACACGATTTTGATATTATGAGAAGTTAAATCACTCCTATACCGGGAGATAATGTAAGCTTGATGTTGACACCCAATTTTGACCCTCCCGTCCAGTCATTAACTATAAAATTAGACTAATTTTGTAAAATAATTTTTATGATTTTTTATAATAAAATGCAGCGATAAAACATAAATACAGGCCTAAATAAACAATTTAATAATGACACCGCGTCTTACGTAGAGTTTTAAGCACTTAGAGTCTCGCGCCCGCATTAATTAATTTTAAGCCCTGTCATTATTCTTAATTAATAATAAATACATAAAATAAATAATTTAGCAATGACGTCGTGTCAAGTAGCATAGCCGCATTTATTAACACGCAAGAGAATATCATAATCATCTGTAATTTAAAATCAATTTTAATAGCGTCGCATTTATAAAAGCTTTAAACAATTCTTAAATATCGTACTTGGGATTAGCATTTAAATAATTTAATCTAAACTCAATTCGATTTAACTTCGCAATAATGCATAATAATAAGATTTTAAATAATAGCGCAAGATTCTAAAATATTAAGCATTAATTAAGCAATACATTCCGTTTTTATTTTTATCTCAAACATAGATTAATGAAGACCTAAGTAATTTAATCAATTAATTTTTACCACTAATTAAGCACCTAAAATTAAACACCTAATACTTTAAAACTAACTACCTTAATTAACTAATCCAGCCCACCTCACCAGCCCAACCCGAAAGCCCAACACCCCTTGCCCCTGATTATACTTCAGCCCACTCCCCTTCACCCCTAATTTTTGCTCAGCCCTTTCTCTCCCTCGCCTAAACCAACAAACCCTAAACCTAAATTAACCCATAGCCGATTTCCCCACACCTCCCATATTCGAAACTTACCAATATTCCATCCCCAAATTAATACCCATCACAACTTACCATAAATCCCACACAAAGATCCTCCGCATCGCACCACAACTCACTTTACCATAAATCAATCCTTACCATAATTTCACACAAAAATCGCACCAAACATAAGCAAAGAAAGTCGCAAGAAAATCAATCCCAGACTTCCGAAAATCAGACTAAAATCGTCTTAAAACTTTACCTAATTTAGAACCCAATTTGAAGCTATATAAACCCATCTCTATACACCCGAAAAGGCAGGCAAAAATTGAGAGAAAACACGCAAGAATCATTCGAAGTTAGCATTCTAGAGCAAATAATCAGAATCCTCAAGTTTGGAGAAGTTTCACTTTCGCATAAACCGCAATAAATCCTCCGAGTGAATCGACGGCTTGATACGCTGCCCCGGGTCGCTGTCCGGAGAAGGTAAATTCATTACCCTTGTTGGCTTAATTTTCGTTTGATAGTAGTGTGTATGATATGTGTTAAATGAATGATTATACATGTTAAATCAGGTCATATGTTAGAGCGATGTTGTAAATCTGATTAAAGTGTAGCATGCCTAGTTTGGATTCAATTAGTTCCTATCCAACAGAGTTAATTGTTAAGCATATTAAAGATATAATGGCTACCATCGCTTATTGGGAGGATCACGAGCATATCAATCTAGAATTGATGTTTCATTTATACGGTCGACTAATATATTTGGACTTCCAATGTCACCTCCTTCCGCCTAAAGCATGACCTCCTCCGATCTATTCATACCAAACACGCCGCATGAAGTTTTATTTGGCACCGTGCATTTTAAGATGTTCGCTCTAAACTTGTCTAGGTAATTAATAGCCTCCAAAACCACCCTTATAAGTCCTTTCAGGGTTCCCCTGCTCAAAGTTAGAGTAACGTGTTTGGTCACATCTAGATCCTAACAATATGCTATTAAGGTATTGTGAAAATCTATGCTCATTAGTTAAAGTATAATCGTCTAGGATAGTTTATTTTATGATGGCGCAGCTTTAATCATTCCTCAATGTTTTGTGTCAAATTCTACATCAACAGAAGTGATCTAGTAAGCTAACCGTAATAATATAGGCAAAGGCTACTATATGTCCACATATCACTGACAAAATACTTGTCTACTCTTCTCCCGCATTATCCTAAGTATACACCGATATACATTTCGCCCAAGATGTCCGGAATAACATATCCAAGTATATACATATTGTGGTAGATTCCTATTTACTAATGCGAGCATTTTTGTTTCGGGGTTCATTACACGTTGGATCGAGTTCTCCTTATAGACTTATACTAGAATATTCGACTCGTTTCTATACATCAGGTTCCGCATCTAAGGCCCAAGCCCGGGTAAGCAATGGCCGCCATCGCTGTGGCCTCACAACTTTCTTCTTTCTTTCGTATGCCCGCCTTCCCTTATCCCGTACATTTCAAGGCTATTTGCTCTAGTGGAAATTTGTTTTGTGCCCTTTTTGGGTGTCGAATTTAAATGACTCATGGTATTTAAACTTCACGCCAATGTTTATTTTGAGCATTTACTAATTTTTTTCTTTTCTTTATTTTTACATGAAACGATCGGTTAAACGTAAGAGTCTCATGGCGAGACTCATCACAAGCTACAAGAAACGCAGACCGCATCTATGTGCATTTTTCTATCCGCGTTGGAATCCCAAAACCACCGCTAAAAGACATCGCCTTCATCGAGTCATTTATTAATTTATGCCTGCCTATTCATTATTTGTAAATTAATTGCCTAACATCACCCTACTAGCAGAACCTTTAGGACATTCAAGCTTTGGGTTGCCATTGAGAGGTAGTTTGGTACTAGAAACTGCTTCTTCTAACTTAATTATTTTATGCTAGTTTTAAAGTTGCATTAAATAATCTAACTCGTAATTCTTCACGTAATTAAAATATCATTCTATAAACTCAATCATTAAAAATCCGATAGGAAAATTAGTTCCGCTTATTATACCTGCATGCTAGTGGCCACTTCATAAACACCCAAATCGTCTTTGCACATATAATAATAATACATATTTTAGCTAGAACTAGTTTTTTTTTTATATATTTTAAAACAAATCTCACATTTTTAGGTTAGCAAAAATACTTCCTATATTTTTTACTTAAACACTTTTCAAACATGCATACTTAGCAATAATAACCCTAGGTTTGAACTGACAACCGCAAGTTAGCTGATCCTTTAGTGGTGCCTAACCCCTTCCCTTTAGGATAATAAAGAACCCTTACCTAATCTCACTAAGTTTAGCGCACTACAAAGAATGGAGTTAGTGTTGACTTTAACCTAAGTTGACATCTAGGTGTCCTAATTCACCCAACTAATTGTGTGGCACTCGCCAACCCTTAGCATTTTTACACTTTTAGCATTTAGCATTTTAAGCACCCTTTTGCACTTTTAGCACCCTTTTACATTTTAATACTCTTTTAGTATCTTTTAGCATTTTATTTATTTTTATTTTCTAACCTTTGCATCTCTAAGCAGAGTTTAGAAAATAAATGTCATTAAAAAGTATGACAGAGATGGCGACTACTGGGATTTTATGTTCTTAACCACAAATGCATTTAGGGTTATTATTTGGCAATTATTTTTGCATTTAATTTCAGGTGTTGTATTTTGTTTTATTTATTTTTTGATCGCTACTTGCTTTATCGCTTTCCTTAAACCGCATTCCGCCATATTTCTTCCATTATGGAAAATTCACACAATCACACACTCACGCTACGTGTGCTTCGCACCGCATTTCTTTCAAAAATATCCAAATTTTAGGAGAGTCATACCGCTGCGGAGTTAGATCGGTTCGTCTGATCACCGCGTAGCCTTCTCACTCGAGTTGTCCGCCTGAACTCAAGGCCTAGAAAAGCCAAATCTTAGAAACTTAAGATAGAGCTATACCACCCTTATTCTAGTGGCATGCATGCATTTACCTTGTGCTGGCTCTGGCCCTCGCATCGACACCACAATTAAGAAGACACCAATCGCCAACGGGTTATTATAACCCCGCGCCAAAAAGCATATTACGTGTTGCATAGTCATGATAAACAAAACCAAGCCTCAAGTTGAAATGCCTAAATTGGAAAATGTATACTCATTTTTTATTATTTTTTTAGATGGAACCTATCCTCGATCGTAACGCGAACGGGTTCCGAGCAAATCAGGATACGGTGGTCAAAATTCGACTGGGTAGTCAAATGGCAATCGTAAGGTCGACGCTTTACTCGTTAATCGACATCTCCCGATCAAGATTTGGTCGAGCATTAATCCAATTTTGGGATCCGGACGAGTCACCTTCAAATTCGTGGATTTCAAATAACCCCACCTTGTAGAAGTCACCATACTTTACCGCTTTAGCATATCACGACAGAAACCGCTTATTCCACATGGCCATCGTGGAAAAAGCTCCTCCCAGATCCGGGTTTGAATAATACCGCAGAATCGCGTTGCTTTGAAAATAATCGGTTTCTCTAGACTACTTCAGACGAGATATGGTTGCCAGACTGATATAAATTGTTTAAGAATGAATTTTGCACCGCACTCATCGAGAGTTAGACGCCCTATTGCATTTGCTATGGCTTTCCTAGTGATTCTTTTATTTCCGCCGAGCATGGAAGGATCAGCACATGCATATGTTCGTGGTTAGAGCGGTTTGATGACGCTGTGGCAAACAACTCACTGACGCCCATGATCTTAGCGTAACTATTTAGAGCGCCAATAGGTGCATGGGTGAATCGAGCTTCTTTGAAGCGCAAGAATCTCATTTTGCGATGTGGGCAATAGAACATTTTTATCGCTCAAACATGACCGATGTATACAAATACGACAACAAGATCTCCACTTTTATAAAAGAACGGTTACATGTGTCACCAAGACAGAGGATCGGTACAAGTACCTAGCATCCCGCAAAGAAAGCCAAGTTCAACGGAAGTATCCATTGCTTCACATGGTCAAAAGCGGTCTACTTGAGACATAAGTGATTGTATTATATCGCACTTATAGGTCTAAAGGACTACAACCATATGCTCCACTACGCCGCATTCGGCTGGGCCACATACACAAGTAATCCCTCTCGTAGAAATACGAGAGCCTCCGAAATTCGGGCCGACTGCAATTCATCATTCCCGGCCAAGCAGATCCTTGGCGAATGGCATCATATTGACTAAATGGAAATCGGAAGGACCAAGCTGGGTCTCCTGCAGTATCAAGCATGGTTTCTAGATCGCACGGAATATAGTCCGTGGAGCAAGGCGCCGAGGACATTGCCGCAAGTGACGTAACGGCGACAATCAACTCGCGAGGCGTCATCACCCCGCATACGCTGGGCCCTAATGCACGATGCAAGATAATACTTGGAACAAAGTGAGCTATACCAAAGAAAACCTAAGCTTCACCATCACATCGATTTACATAGTTATTTAGTTTGAGATTTTTATTGTTTTTATTATAAAGTTGTCATTTCAATTAACTTTATTTCCAATAAAGACATTTCGATACAACGGTTGGGTACATCTAATACGGCTTTGCATGTATGACGCTTAGGCCTACCGCATAATAGAGGTCCCTGCATATTAGGAAACGCTTGAACGTGCATGTGCAATATATCTACATACCGCAAATTATGCTCTTTATGCTAACACCGCTTGCTGCATTTTTTAGAAAGATTTATCATCTTCCCAAAGGTCCTGTCAGATTTGACTCAACAATGCTCTGAGCATCCACACTTTACCGCATCCAAGGCGAAATGACGATATGATCGCCTGTGGGCGCCCGAGCCGAATGGTTTGGGAATTATTCCTCACAATAAATGTAACCTTCTGGAGGAATGTCACTAACAGAAGAATGTATTGCAGCTTGCTACAACAAATTGTCGATATGCAGTTGAGATGGAGAGGCTACTAATCACCAACCTATCCATCACTTGAATACCCCTATGCCGCAGAGCAAAGGGCCACTACCTCGCAAACCATCCTGCAGAGACCTCCACCACCACATATCTCCCAAAATCCTCCACAAAGACCGCCACTACTAACCCAATCGCCGCCCACCAATCACGAGCCCCACCTTCAAAATGATCCCCATCGCCTACGCACTCACCTCCGCCTACTCACTTCACCATGATCACCCTAATCGCTAAGCCAACCAATGCCCACGCACCACACCCATCGCCAAATTTCAAAGAAACCACCTGCATACCTAACTTACACAATGTAAAACCCAACCTTTACCGCCCCCGCTTCACCAAGAAGTGGATCATTACGAAGAAACGGAAAGGGAAGTCCGAGCCAAAATGGACGGCATGACGAGTCTCGAGATTCACACCAAAGAAGCGCTTCGTGGTACGCGACGGATAAAGGTCACGGCGACTAGATTATAAGATCTTTGCACGCACCTGCACGTGGAATCGCCAGCTGGATACAAGGTACCAAGTTCGATCTATTTGACGGGAAAGGAACCCCGCGCACTTGAGGTCGACATGACAAGCTAATCGGTAGGAAGAACCCAAAGCCATCATGAAGTTGTTCATTCGCTTAACCGCGAGGCAATAGATTGGTACACTAGCCAGATCCACGAAATGGCATACCGGAATGCATCGCCCAAGACTTCGCGAGCGGTTCGGATTTAACACGTAAACCGGGTGAGAGGTTCTATCTAACGGTTGGAAAAGAAGTCTACGAGACTTTCGCGAGTACGCCATGAGGTGGCGCTCAGAGGCAAAGAAGGTACAACCACCCACGCGGAGAGCGAGACGACCACACCGCTCGCGCAATCTTTGAAGGACGCAACCTACTACGAGCGGACGATAAGCGCCATCGGCGGAATTTCATGAGGTTGTCGAATGGGCGATTTCGCAGAAGAGGTATTAAACCGGCAGATCACGAATCTAGCAAAGATCAGCAACCAATAAGGCAATTCACCGTGGACGATCGGTACTTCAAGGAAGAAAGAGACGCTTCTTCCATGCTCATACAAGAACGCAAACCCAAGCATTCATAACATACCAAAACCCATCCTACTGCACTTATACTACCACACAAGCAGCCAAAACTTTACACCTCACTATACACCGCCCACACCCCGCCTACCACACACAACCCATATATAACGCTCCAAGCACCCATTTATCCTACCCGCATCAACCCGCCCATCAAGCCCGCCAACAACATAGAGCACCCAACGCGCCTGCACTAAACACGAATTTTGAAGGAAGACCATCCGTAACCCGCACCCCACCGCCGAACCCATACCCCGTATATACGAAAGGTCATGAGCCGCAGCTCGATCCAACCAATTCCTGCGAGGATCCCTATCCCTATCCCAAGATGGTATGATGAGAATAAGCGCCACAGATTACTGATAGCCTGCATGACACCTAAGTTGCTACACCTCGTGGACAAAATCAAGAGTTGATCAAAGCAGGAGTAATTCACCAAGGATCCTCGCCCAAACGCATGATAATCCCTTTGTCAAACCACGGCAACGCCAACGTGCACTTGATAACCCTAGATGAGGAATACAACTCGAGGGAACCATCCGATCGCCTGGCGAGGAAGAGTCGAACCTTCTCGCTGCCGCCTCGCCACCAACTCGAAAGAAAGCAAGATTTGAGCCGGAAAGCGGCACCGCCGAGACATAAAGGTTCAATCACGCTTGTTCAGCGCCGAAGGGCCACCGATCAAGACGGATCGCAGAGAAAGTGGGAAGCGGTCATGGGTCACCGCCGCAGTATAACTGTGTCGCGAGGTATTACACACCTATAGAGGCAGCCAAGGAGGCACCGCAAAAGAGCCCGTGATGACAGAGGTCAAGTCGGCGAGTTTTGGAGGAAGATGCCCACTAAAGAGTATTCCGTCAGAGCGCTTAAAGAAAACCTCGCCGATATTTCTACTTTCATCATAATGCATTCGCCGCCACACAGATCGCATTGACGGAGGTGCTGAAGGATACGCCCGAGGGTACAACAGACGGAACTTGGCGCCTTGGTCTGACAGTACTAGAGGCCCGCAGAATCACCTTTCACGATGATGAGTTACCCGCCGAGGCGCCGTACACAACCTTGCATCAATATCACCATCCAAGTCGCAGATAAGATTGTTTCAACAGCCGATTGACGAGGCTCACGCCAACATTTGTCCCATGACGATTAATTGAAATCGGGGCGCATCGTAAGAAAATTCGTGAAAGTCATATCGAGTCAAAGGTTTCACGAGTCCATGTGAGTCGGCGCGAATGGACCTCACACCGCGGATCGGACCGCACTTCGTGTGGAATTTCAAATATCGATATTGCTACGTTACAACCTCGCTGATAGGAAGGCCATGGATCCACGAGGTCAGCGCACCCGCCCACCTCGTGATCGCGTTTCAAAGTTTATATGGAATCACAAAGTGGTAGTATTTGGAGATAAAAAGGAAGCATCAACACCGACATGCAGCCTCGCCATGTAAGACGGAAACAATGGATGGTTCGGTTTTTCATATTAATGAGATCAAGAGAGCAAGTAGGTCCGCCATCGCAGCCGCCACGCTTCTCTCAAAACGGTGGCAAGGAAATGTTAAGAAATGGATACGAGCCCTACAGAGGTCTTGAGTCGCATGGGATCACAGAGCCTATCCAGCTTGTTTGGGAAGAGAGACACTTTGGTTTGGGGTACCACCACTTCAAGGATTTGGTGACCACGAACCTCCCAAGGGATACATTCCTCGCTCGCGCCCATTCCGCCTCGAGTCACCATTCGTCAAAGCCTACACCATCCAGACGCCGAGAGAAGATGACCTGATGATCTTGCGCAGGTTCCGTAACTGCTCATAGCGATGATGATGAGGCATTGTTGCACGATCGCAGGAGATCACGCGAGTGAGCTCACCATTTGGGACGCAGAGCACGGATACAACCGAATAATCGACTTGCACTCGCCCGACCGGCCCGGTGCTTGGTAGAATTTATGATTAGTTCTAGCAGTGACCTTTTATCTAGAAAGAAAACAGATATGCATTTATGATTCTTAATATGTTTTTAATCTCGCAATTTTACTTTCATCATAAATTCCAGACATTTTTATAGCCTTTTAAAAGATTTTGTTTGTGTTAAAATTAAATTCTTTAAGCATTTTTCTTTCAATGATCATATTAATAAACTCGTTGATAACGCGAATATGACATGTAATGAGACCAACGAACAAAGTTCAAATGACGAGCATAACCCCGAGGAACAAGAGGAATGTCCGCAATCGTAACTTAGCCAAGAGTCGAAAACTTCGAGAATAGGCCTAAACCAAATTTGGAAGAAACAGAGTTAATAAACTTAGGCGATGAGGAACCGTGAAAGAGACTAGAGTCCGCCACCTAAACGCCACACGTAAGAAAGAATTAATTGAGCTCTCAAACAAGATAATCGACGTGTTTGCTTGGTCATACGAGGACACGCCAGTTCGAGTATAGACATCGCCGCACAAAGTGCTACCTATCGAGCCATCTTATTTCCCGTGAAACAAAGGTCAGAAAGATCAAACCGTATACGAAGTTTGAAGGTCAAAGAAGAGGTGTCTAAACAGCTTGAGGCAAAGGTAATTCGAAAGGCAAAGTATCCTACTTGGTTAGCAAATATCGCTTCGGTAAAGAAGAAAGATGGAAAGGTCCGAGTCCGCGCGATTACAGAGACCTCAACAGAGCAGCCACCAAGGATGACTTTCCTCTTCCAAACATCCATATACTCATCGATAATTGTGCGAAGCATGAACTACGCCGTCGT
Organism: Przewalskia tangutica; assembly: GCA_029844215.1. NCBI lineage: Eukaryota > Viridiplantae > Streptophyta > Magnoliopsida > Solanales > Solanaceae > Przewalskia > Przewalskia tangutica. Next base: position 113,234,655 of record CM056730.1, read on the forward strand.
CGATCGCTACCGCTATCATCGATCCTTACGGCGTAAGAGACGCAGAAAGACAAGATTCACTACCCGCGGGTGTACTATTATCGAAGTTATGCCGCTCGGTCTCAAGAACGCAGCGCCACCTACATGAGAGCCATGACCACCATCTTCCATGACATGATTCATAAAGAAATCGAGGTCTATGGACGACGCCATCATCAAATCGCGAAAAGCGGAGGACCATTCGCAAACTTCAAGAAATTTTTCCAACGACTAAGACAAGATAACTTGAAGTCAACTCGCAGCGCGATTTACGCGCCCGCAGGAAGCCGCTGGGTTTTATAGTGAGCGTGAGAGGGATCGAGCTAGACCTCAAAATAAAAGCCATCCAAGAGTTACCTCCTCAAAAGCAAAAAGGACGCGATGAGCTTCTCGCCGCCTCAACTACATCAAGAGTTCATAGCCCACCACCGTGATATGCGAGCCGATATTCAAATTATTGAAAAAGGATGCAGCTACCAAGTGGACAATGATTGCCAATGTGCTTTGACAGAATCAAAGAATACCTTTCTAATCCGCCACTAGTACCTCCGTAACCGAGACCTTTGCTACTCTATTTGTCCGTGTTAGAAAATGCTTTGACGCGTGTCAGCAACACGATGAAACAGGAAAAGGAGCAGCCATATACTATTCGAGTAAGAAGTTCACAAAGATACGGCTCGTTATACTCGAACGCATTTGCGCGATTAACTGGGTCGCCTAAGTTCGTGCATTATCTATCAAAGATACACTACTTATCTTATTTCGAGGATGGATCCGCTTAAGTATATCCTTCAAGCCCATGCCCACCTAAAACTAGCGAAATGGCAAATTATGTCGAGCGAAGTTTGACATCGCTTCACGCCACGCAGAGCCGTAAAAGGACAGTGCATTAGCCGATCATCTTGCCGGTAACCCACGATGAGAGTACGAGCCCTTCAACCTATTTTCCCGATAAGAGGTATTGTCATTTGAGAAGATATCTCGCAGGATTACCCGGTTCGAGGATGTTTTTCACGGAGCGCAAATTTCAAAGAGTCGGCATTGGAGCGCTTTGGTTTCGTAAACAGTCAAGATTATCCGATTTCCGCGAAGCTCGATTTCCATGCACCAACAATATGGCGAATACGGGCTTGCATATCGGGCTCGTAATGGCCGTAGATACGACATACAAGAGTTGGCCGGTCATAGGCGATTCTGCATTTCATCGATCCATCGTGCAAAGTGAACGGGCAACCAAGAATACGTAAGATACTTCCTACCTATTTTGCGTGAAGGAATTACGTAAGAGGTTCAACACATAGAATTTAGGCATGTTCCGAGGATCCGTAACGAATTCTGACGATTGGCAACCTTATCCTCCATGATTCAAAGATCCTGACAAGAATTACATCGATCCAATCACAAATGAAGCTGCGGAGCAAACGCTTATTACTCCCATATAGGTGAAGAAACAGACGGCAATCCACGGTACCATGACATCAAAAGGTACCTCAAGGCGCGAGAATATCCGTATGCATAACCAACATCCGTAAGAAGACACTTCAAGACTAGCAAATCATTTCTTTTGAACGGGAAATCAGGTACCAAGGACTCCAGATCCGGGCCTACCGAGACGTGTCGATGCTCAAGAGGCAAGCAAGCTAGTAGAAGAGATACACGGAGGACACGTGGACCTCATACGAACGGGCTTCACTTTGGCGAAAGATTCGCGAGCAAAGTTATTTTTGGACGACGATGGAAACAGATTGTATCCGCCAGGCGTAAATGCTCGCAATGCCGATTCATGGAGATTTGATTCGAAAGTACTCCAAATGAACTTAATGTAACGAGTTCTCCCCGCCATTCGCATTGGGGCACGGATGTCATCGCCCATCGAACCCGCGCTTCAAACGGGCACGCATTCATCCTCGTAGATGATGACTATTTCACTAAACGGGTGAAGATCATCACACGCATCGCTGACGGTAAAAGGCGTGGTCGACTTCGCTCGCAACAACATCATTTGCCGATTCGGGAGTCCCGAATCAATCAGACCGATAACTAAGCAATCTCAACAGTAATTTGACGCGTGATATACGTGGAAATTTCAAGATCACGCACCGTAATTCCACTTCGCATCGATTCGCATGAACGGAGCAAGGAAGCACCAATAAGAACATCAAGAGGATATTGTGCAAGATGATCAAGAACTACAAACATTGGCATACGAATTTGCCTTTCGCTGGGTTATCGCACCACAATCCGGATTTCTACCGGGCAACGCCGTGATCTTTCGTGTATGGAATGGTCGGTTACCAGCAGAGGTGGAAATACCATCGCGTTAATCATCCAAGAAGCCGAGCCGAGCGACGCCGAGTGGATAAAGGATCGTTACGAGCAAATACGCTGATTGACGAAAAGGTTGAACGCGATCCGCTACGGGCAAACCGTGACGAGTAATGGCTAGATCTTTTAACAAGAGTAAGGCGCAAGGTTATTCGCCGACAATTGGTTTTGAAACGCATATTTCCGAATCAAAACGGTTAAAGGAAAGTTCGCACTCCAATCGCGCGGCCCTACACGGTCCATCGAGTATTGCCGGAGGGCCCTAATCTTGGCCGATGGACGGGCGAGGTATGGCCCAAGGCTATCAACGCAGATGCAAAGAAGAGATATTACGCCTAGAGTATTTGTCTTCCGTAATCCCCTTTATATTGTAAAAGCCGCATTCCTGCTGATATGACAGAGCCCATATAGGGTCTCGCCACGCAAATCAAAAGCCCTTTACTTGTAATCAACTACGCATGACCGATTCCTCAAGTGATACGTAGGCGCCATATCGCTTCGTCCCACTTTTAGAATTTTACCCAATTTCGCCAGAATGAACTACGCCATGACCGATTCTCACCGGATACGAGGCGCCTAAATCGCTTCGTCACACCGTTAGAATCTCCCATTTGTCACAGCAACAAATGTGTTCGTTATTCCAAAAGCGATACGAGCAATTCATCACGGTTAAGTTCCGCCCACGCCGACACATAATCGAGACACTTTGGCGCACTACGAGGAAGGCAATAACAAGGACTCCAAAGGATGTCTGCTTGGTCGAAATACATGTCATATTCGCAAATTAGACGAGGCTTTTACGCTTTTAACGATATCATATAAATGTTTTCAGTGCATACTTCATGAAAACATTTCATTTTGGAAAATGCTTTAACACTACTAAACATCTCAAAGAGGTCGATGGGTTGCAAATCCAAACAAAGCGTGCACGCGACATCAAGGGACAAGACGCAAAGTCGATACGAATCGACTCCCAAAAAAACTCACAAATTTTCTTTCGAGCGCAGTCTTTTCATATTAATGTATGGAAAGTGCAATAGCAGAGATGTAAAATACGGCGAGGTTTCTTCATATTAGCGTAAGCAAAAAGCAAAGCAGAATGAAAAGGGCATCAATAATCGCAATAAAGTTCAGAGGCCCGCAACAAAACCTAGCGCATCAACTCGCATAAAGTCAAATTGGCAACTCACGCGATCACGCCCAACGGGCGCATCATGACAATTCATCAAGTGATTTAGCATGTTCGTGTTAGACAACATCTCGTGATTCATCCGCGACGTGACTACATCTCAACCCATAAAATTGCACTTCATATACATTTATCATTTCGCTTAAACAGTATACACTAACGCTTTTCTCGCTTAGCTTGCGAGCATTTACTCTATGCGAGCAAAGAATGATACGCCCAGTGCAACGACGCATCGCGATTAAGGCCCGTGCAACGACGTTATCGCGATACGCCCGTGCAACGACGTTATCGCGATCGTGTCCAGCGACGACACCATCAAGATCGCTGCTTCACGCAACGACGCCAAGAAGAACATCGCCCAGTAACGACGCCATCAAGATCGCGCTTCACGCAACGACGCCAAAGAAAGAATACGCCCACGCAACGACGCTATCAACATTGCGGTCCAGCAACGACACCATCGCGATTGCATCTACGCAACGACGCCAAAGAAGAATACGCCCATGCAACGACATTATCGATTGCGTCCAGCAACGACACCATCAAGATTGCTTCACGCAACGACGCCAAAGAAGAACACGCCCAGTAACGACGCGATCAAGACATCAAGTCTACGCAACGACGCCAAGAAGAATATCGCCCGCATAACGACGCGATCAAGACAAAGAAGTCTACGCAACGACGCCAAGAAGAACACGCCCAGTGCAACGACGCGACAAGACATCAAGTCTACGCAACGACGCCAAAAGAATATCGCCCGCATAACGACGCGACAAGACAAAGAAGTCCACGCAACGACGCCAAAGAAGAATATCGCCCAGTAACGACGCAAGACAAAGAAGTCTACGCAACGACGCCAAAGAAGAACATCGCCCAGTGCAACGACGCTATCAGCACAACAAGCCCAAAAACGACGCCATCATCAGCATATCACATCCACGCAGGGACGATTTCTATACTCCCGAAATTGCATTTCTTACGCACGCTTTATTATTCTGTCTTAGCAGTTATGCACTAACTCTTTCGAGCTTTAGTCCGCAGGACAATTGCAGCAGCGACAACATACCCGCTTCACAATCGCAACACGCCCTGCAAGGATTTAAAATCACAAGATTCGCAACATCGCATCAACACAAAGCAGCATCACACTTTGCAGATAACCTTTTACTCACAACAGCATTACTTTTAAAATTATACATCATCATTTTTCGCCTTAACGCTTATGCACTAACCGCTTGTTCAAGTCTTAGCATGCAGGTACAGGAGCACAACGTGGATTTTTCTTACAAATAACCGGCAATTTGTCGGGCCAACCTTCCCAACGAACGGCGTGGCCTGCCGCCGGCCCACTCATTCCACATCACCATGTAACCCAAGACCATAAGCCATAGCAGACACCCTGTGTTCAAGCCGCTTATTTTTATTTTTACTTTTGACTATAGCCCAAAGGTCACCATAACTAGACACTCGACAAATTTTGAGTCCGCTAGCCCGCCTTGTTTTGACTGATGGTAACCCAAAGGTCGCCATAACTCGACATCGGGACAGATTTTTGATTTCCGCCACCGTTTACCGCCAACATTTTTGCAATTTGAGGATCGAGACAAAATTGGCATGAGTCAACGCCTTTGTCCAAGATTCTTCCATCATCTCCATACAAAGAGGATACCGCTGACACCCAATTTTGACCCTCCGCCCTACCATTAACTATAAAATTAGACTAATTTTGTAAAATAATTTTTATGATTTTTATAATAAAATGCAATGATAAAACATAAATACAGCCTAAATAAACAATTTAATAATGGCACCGCCTTACGTAGTTTTAATCACTTAGAGTCTCGCGCCCGCATTAATTAATTTTAAGCCCTGTCATTATTCTTAATTAATAATAAATACATAAAATAAATAATTTAGCAATGACGTCGTGTCAAGTAGCATAGCCGCATTTATTAACACGCAAGAGAATATCATAATCATCTGTAATTTAAAATCAATTTTAATAGCGTCGCATTTATAAAAGCTTTAAACAATTCTTAAATATCGTACTTGGGATTAGCATTTAAATAATTTAATCTAAACTCAATTCGATTTAACTTCGCAATAATGCATAATAATAAGATTTTAAATAATAGCGCCGCATTCTAAAATATTAAGCATTAATTAAGCAGCGCGTCCGTCTTTATTTTTATCTCAAACATAGATTAACAAGACCTAAGTACTTTAATCAATTAATTTTTACCACTAATTAAGCACCTAAAATTAAACACCTAATACTTTAAAACTAACTACCTTAATTAACTAATCCAGCCCACCTCACCAGCCCAACCCGAAAGCCCAACACCCCTTGCCCCTGATTATACTTCAGCCCACTCCCCTTCACCCCTAATTTTTCGCTCAGCCCTTTCTCTCCCTCGCCTAAACCAACAAACCCTAAACCTAAATTAACCCATAGCCGATTTCCCCACACCTCCCATATTCGAAACTTACCAATATTCCATCCCCAAATTAATACCCATCGTCAACTTACCATAAATCCCACACAAAGATCCTCCAGATCGTGCACCACAACTCACTTTACCATAAATCAATCCTTACCATAATTTCACACAAAAAATCGCACCAAACATAAGCAGCAAAGTCGCAAGAAAATCAATCCCAGACTTCCGAAAATCAGACTAAAATCGTCTTAAAACTTTACCTAATTTAGAACCCAATTTGAAGCTATATAAACCCATCTCTATACACCCGAAAAGGCAGGCAAAAATTGAGAGAAAACAGGCAAGAATCATTCGAAGTTAGCATTCTAGAGCAAATAATCAGAATCCTCAAGTTTGGAGAAGTTTCACCCTTTCGCATAAACCGCAATAAATCCTCCGAGTGAATCGACGGCTTGATACGCTGCCCCGGGTCGCTGTCCGGAGAAGGTAAATTCATTACCCTTGTTGGCTTAATTTTCGTTTGATAGTAGTGTGTATGATATGTGTTAAATGAATGATTATACATGTTAAATCACATACGTTAGAGCGATGTTGTAAATCGGATTAAAGTGTAGCATGCCTAGTTTGGATTCAATTAGTTCCTATCCAACAGAGTTAATTGTTAAGCATATTAAAGATATAATGGCTACCATCGCTTATCGAGGATCGAGCATATTGAATCTAGAATTGATGTTTCATTTAGGATGGTCGACTAATATATTTGGACTTCCAAATGCACCTCCTTCCGCCTAAAGCATGACCTCCTCTCGATCTATTCATACCAAACACGCCGCATGAAGTTTTATTTCGCCTCGTGCATTTTAAGATGTTCTCGCTCTAAACTTGTCTAGGTAATTAATAGCCTCCAAAACCACCCTTATAAGTCCTTTCAGGTTCCCCTGCTCAAAGTTAGAGTAATGTGTTTGGTCACATCTAGATCCTAACAATATGCTATTAAGGTATTGTGAAAATCTATGCTCATTAGTTAAAGTATAATGTCTAGATAGTTTATTTTATGCATTGGCAGCTTTAATCATTCTCAATGTTTTGTGTCAAATTACGATCATCGAGTAGTGATCTAGTAAGCTAACCGTAATAATATAGGCAAAGGCTACTATATGTCCACATATCACTGACAAAATACTTGTCTACTCTTCTCCTGCATTATCCTAAGTATACACCGATATACATTGGCCCAAGATGTCCGAATAACATATCCAAGTATATACATATTGTGGTAGATTCCTATTTACTAATGCGAGCATTTTTGTTTGGGGTTCATTATACGCTGGATCGAGTTCTCCTTATAGACTTATACTAGAATATTCGACCTGTTCTATACATTGTTTCGCATCTAAGGCCCAAGCCCGGGTAAGCAAAGGCCGCCATCGCCGTGGCCTCACAACTTTCTTCTTTCTTTCGTGTATGCCTGGCCTTCCCTTATCCCGTGTACATTTCAAGGCTATTTGCTCTAGTGGAAATTTGTTTTGTGCCCTTTTTGGGTGTCGAATTTAAATGACTCATGTGTATTTAAACTTCACGTCAATGTTTAATTTTGAGCATTTACTAATTTTTTTTCTTTTCTTTATTTTTACATGAAACGCATCGAAGCTAAACGAAGAGTCTCATGGCGAGACTCATCACAAGCTACAGCAAATGAAGACCCGCATCTATGTGCATTTTTCTATCCGCGTTGGAATCCCAAAACCACCGGCGAAAAGACATCGCCTTCATCGAGTCATTTATTAATTTATGCCTGCCTATTCATTATTTGTAAATTAATTGCCTAACATCACCCTACTAGCAGAACCTTTAGGACATTTAAGCTTTGGGTTGCCATTGAGAGGTAGTTTGGTACTAGAAACTCGTTTCTTCTAACTTAATTATTTTATGCTAGTTTTAAAGTTGCATTAAATAATCTAACCTGCGTAATTCTTCACGTAATTAAAATATCATTCTATAAACTCAATCATTAAAAAATCCGTATAGGAAAATTAGTTCCGTTTATTATACCTTGCATGCTAGGGCCACTTCATAAACACCCAAATCGTCTTTGCACATATAATAATAATACATATTTTAGCTAGAACTAGTTTTTTTTTTATATATTTTAAAACAAATCTCACATTTTTAGGTTAGCAAAAATACTTCCTATATCTTTTACTTAAACACTTTTCAAACATGCATACTTAGCAATAATAACCCTAGGTTTGAACGGACAACCGCAAGTTAGCGGATCCTTTAGGGTGTCTAACCCCTTCCCTTTAGGATAATAAAGAACCCTTACCCAGAATCTCACTAAGTTTAGCAGACCATAAAGAATGGAGTTAGTGTTGACTTTAACCTAAGTTGACATCTAGGTGTCCTAATTCACCCAACTAATTAGGTGGCGACTCCGCGAACCCTTAGCATTTTTACACTTTTAGCATTTAGCATTTTAAGCACCCTTTTTGCACTTTTAGCACCCTTTTACATTTTAATACTCTTTTAGTATCTTTTTAGCATTTTATTTATTTTTATTTTCTAACCTTTGCATCTCTAAGCAGGAGTTTAGAAAATAAATGTCGCGGTCGAAAAAGGGCGCGACACTTGAAACACAGAATAATTGAGAATCGTAGGATGTTAGATAACCGTTGAGATCGTAGATACGCCTTGAATATGATATTTGACGCTTGGTCTTGCTGAAATATATGGTTATATGTTTGGATTAATCAAAGGAATAAATGGACTTTGTATATAGATTGATAATATTGTTGAACAAGTTTGTGTGGTGATGATATGCATCTATACAGACATATTTATTAGGGTCATATGTGACTTATCTAAAGTGATTATGGTTAACATGAGTTGCTTAAGCCTTGATATTTATTTGGAAATCATGTAACAACTTAGTGTATCCACATCATGGTACAATATATGATAATTTAGAATATTTAGGATGTGGTGAACTGCTTGAGATTATGTTGAGCTCTTAAAAATCATGTTAATTACGTTGTTAGATTAAGTTGTGTTGTATGCTTAAGTAACTTGTATGAATAATCCTAGTATGTACTAAATGATTTGTTGTGGTTAAGTTAGTATGGTTTGGCCATCCGAGTTGTGTAACATGTCTTAGGTACCGCTAACAATTTGCTAAAGATATTTATATTGCTTATTTCAGCTTTAAGACCAACCTTTATGTTAGATGGCATCCTAGGCTCACAATATACCGGTAGTAAAAGGGTCAGCTAGTTAAAACTGTGCTTTGGCCTTACATCTTGACATATTCTTTTTTTTTGAAGGATTGTAACATGATTAGTGATGCATCTTATGAAACTAATAGGTTTTAATGTTCAGTTGTGACCATATGTGTTGTTTGCTTTGGAGTCAACCTTGTGTTATGATGTGATGTTGAGTTCTGAATGTTATTTCCTCATAATCTATTATCTATCAAAGTCTGTGCCTAAACAAAAGATGTCGAAGCCTAATTATTCAGTAGAGATTTAGAATGTATATTAATCTGAGTTATCTAGCCCGATGTAATGCAGGAATGTGCTAAGTTATTCCAGAGACATGTTAATTCCAATTATGATCTTGTGTTTAGTCCATTAAAGTTGAACTAATTTTGTCCATAGATGAGAATTCAGGGCAAGGGCATGTACCAATGCCATGATAATCATGATACGTCTAATTCATATGTGTCAATATACCTAATTGTCCTCTTGTTCTGTATGAGCCAGTGGTGCATTTGTCTTAGTTGTTAACACAAAAATTGTCACCATGCTAGCCTGAAAATCTTCTGGACTATGTCATACCATATTGTGTTTACCTAAGAAGGATGTATGTTCGGTTGGGTTAACTTTAAATTTACAGAATATCATAACTTGACTTAGTCAAACTTATGTTGGTGGTGACCCCCTGATTACATGTTTATCTTGTTTACCTTGATGTCAGTATGACCAGTTGAGTAGAATGAATAAGGACTCTGTGCATATACATGTTGGTTCTTAGAGATTTAAATGATCATGTTCTGTTCGTCCTTGGATAAGTTCATACACATATGTTTGAATATCAGGTAAGAATATGAATGACCCTCTTTGGTTCATAAACCGGTCTATGTGAAACATGTTTATTTATGGACATCTTGAATGAGTACATGTGAACTACTATTCTACTAAAGGATCTTAATGTGAGCAATTCAGTGTGTTGAGCCTATTTGTTTGGGAAGTAGTTAGATGACCTGGTTTGGGTAATCCTTAAGAGTTTGATAATAGCCACCAGGACACTAAGGTTTTAAAGCCTATCTGCATAAAATATCCACTATGCCTGCTTAAAGTTATATAAAATAAGCATGAGACTATCTACAGTGGTCTTATTGTGTTGTAATGAATGTGATTAACTAAAGATAAGTTGGGTTACTACACTTCTAGCTCATTTATTTTTTGCTTTTAAGGCTTATATGCGTTTTTCACTGCTTCTTGCTTTCAAATACATGTTGGGTATCTCTATGATGTACAAACAGTATATTGGTTATTTAGGTTTTGTGGAGGTAAAATAACAGGTAAGGAATGTTTTAAAATTATAGTTTCATTTGTTGCCCTGTGCGGCATTTGTTGGTTGCTGATTATGGAGGGATAGACATAGTTATAAAGGAGACTCTGCCGAAATTTTTCTAGCATGAGACCTATGATGAACATTCGAGGACGAATATTTCTAAGGGGGGAAGGATGTTACACCTCGTAGGTTTAAGACTATAATTAAGAACGTCATTAAGAAAATTAATATACTTAAGGATGTGATTCCGGAAATTTTCGTTACAATGAGCGTGACAAGGGAAGTGAAAATGATTGTTGTATATTTCCGTTATGGGTTAGTAACATATTATAAGAATTATGACATGAAAAATACGAGACCTTATGAAATTTCCGGGGATTAAAGGAAACGGGAGTTAAGATTAAAAGAAGTGGGATTAAGATTTATTACTTGGGGGATTGATTTAATTTAAGTAGACAATGAGGGACTTAAGTATAATATTTAAGGGACCTAAGTGTAACTTTCAATTTTCAGATTTTTGTTGCTTTAAAGAAATTAGTAAACCCTTTTATCTCCCATTTCAATTTCAAAACATTGTTCCTTCTCATCTTCCTCTCCTATACACCTTGGCCAAAAATCTCACCCATTTTCATAGCAATTGGAGTTTTATTTTATTTCTTCTTCCAAGCCTAGATTTTTCCACAAAGTACAAGCCAATTTTTGCACCACAAAACAGTGGCAAACCCAAAGAATCGGCAGAAAACGCCTAGCTTTTCTTTCCAGATTTTGGGCTCAAATTTTCCAAGTTTTGGACAAGTTTTTGGGAAGAAGAATGTGTAGGAATGATGGGTTAACATTGTAGAACACATGCATGTCGATTTGGAGTTGTAGAAGTGACAAAATTGGACAAGAATTTGATGAAAGTTGGGACAAAAATCGGGATTTTGGGCAGAATTTTAGTCAACTTTGGAGGGATATATCTCCTCGTATATTAGGAGTTTTTGGGTGTTTCAAAAGCCTACAATGAAGTTTGTCGAGTCTAGTTTCCAACTCAACAAACCGCTCGTCGATAGAACACCGGAGTAGAGAGTGTGGACGTTACAAGTTCAAATTGACAAACAAATGGCTAAAAATCGGATCGCTTTGGGGATTAAATTAAGGTATGAAAATTCCTATTTCCATGCTATAATTGAAGTTGCATATTGTTGTAATTGAAGTAATGGACTTGTGTTAGGAAGAAAACTTGAATTTAGACATTGTATATGAATAATTTGAATGTTGTAGCCGATATTAGGACTAATGTTACTAATCTTGGAATTGTCGTATTCGATTGTCGTGTTGTTATTTTGTTACTAATTGCATGTTAAGATTGAAATAAATCCTGAGATTTAAGTTGTGATTTATTAAAGGAAAGTGTTGGAATATAAAAGAAGAAATTTGATATTAAGAAATTAAGAGAAGAATTGGAATTCTTATTGTTGTTGGCCTAAATTCCATGGAAATTATTGAACATATTGTAATCTTAAGGGATTGTTTTGGTAGAATTATGACGATGAAAATATAAGTTATGAACATGCATAAATGTTATGGTAATTACCACTACATGTCTAAAAGGAAGTAAGGTATAGAAAGGTGATTTTGCATTCTTGGACTCTCAGATTTGCTAGAAGATTGGATTATTTGAGGGAACATGATAAATAGGTGTATTAATCACCTTGATTGCTACTTTGAATACATTCCATAAGTGTAAAGAGAAAGGATGGATAATTGGGGTATATATGTCGAGTAGATGGAGCTGTTTTAATATACGCTGGAGTTATGACTTGTTGTTGGTATGATTGGCTTGTTGGTTAATTGTGGAAGTGCATATGTATTGCAGGAAACGCCCAAATTTTTATAGAAATATGAAGTCGTCATTCGATATAAAGTACGCTAGTAATCCTAAGAATTGACGAACGTGTTACCATTATTATAGGTTGAATTACTAGACGAGACATATCCTAAATAGTGAGTTGGCTAGTTCGACCAAGAGGTATGTGAGACTATCCTTTCCTTCTTTGGCATGATTTTGCGAAAATCTTTCTTCTTTCTTTTGGCATGATTTTAATGAAAGTACGGCGGACGTACATGATTCCTTCAAAGTCTAGTTTTAATAAAATAATGATTCATGATATGATCGTGCCTTGATTTTCTAAAAGATAGTTTAGTTTACTTATTCCATTGAGTCTTATATGATGATTTAAAATGCATATGATTATTCTATTGGGTCTTATATGATGATTTAAAATGCATAAAATTATTCTATGGCGTCTCAGATGATGGTTTGTATTGCATATGGTTTCTCATGATATTCTATTTGTGTAAGTTGTGATTGTATGTTATATGGATTGTGTTAAGAGGACCGAGTCCCAGAATGAGTCGAGTAGCTATATTCACGGAAAATGAGGATCGAGTCCCAGAATGGGCCGGGTAGTTATATGTACAGAGTATGAGGACTGAGTCCCAGATGGGTCGGGTAGTTATATGTACGGAGTATGAGGACCGAGTCCCAGAATGGGTCGGGTAGTTATATGTACGGAAGGTGTCCTTGATTATGATGATTGTTAGACATGCATAACTTCTTTTTCTTATGATACAGTTGCATTGGTATCTCTGTTTTTATTTCATACATGTCTCATGTTATCTTCTGGCCAGTTACGATCCTCCTTATAGTATTTCACGTTTTATATACTCAGTACATTATTTCGTACTGACCCCCCTTTCCTCGGGGGGCTGCGTTCATGTCGGTAGGTATAGGTGCTCAGTTTGGTGATCCTCCAGTCTAGGATTCATGTCCAGTTGATTGGAGAGCTCCTTTGATTCAGAGCTTTGTCATTTTGGTACAGAACCCTATTATTTTGACTCGTGTATATTTAGGTGCACGACGGGGTCTTGTCCCGTCATATGTCGTTATCTTCTCATGTGCTGCAGAGTTGTGGGTCAGATGTGTTGGGTTGGTTTATGAGGGTTATAATCATGTTTTGTTCAGCTGAACGTTTGTATTCCTTTTATTGAGATGTTCCCTTATTTGGTGGCAGCCTTGTCGGCTAGCTTGTTATGACATGTTGGTTAGTTGTGTAAGGCAGCCTTGTCGGCTCGCCTACTTTGGGCATATGTTATAGTTCACGTGTTGTGCTGCCGAATTTTCTCACCCTTAGTGTCAGTTGATTATGTGACAGGTCAGTGTAATGGCGTCATTAGGGCGCCGGGTCGCGGCCCGTCTGGTCGGGTCGTGACACCGCGGAAGCAGAACTGGAATTAATACTTCAGATTTAGAGGCTATGAATCATCACCAATTCAATCAACCTATAAATTACGAAGAACTTTGTAAAAGGATGCATAATATGTAAATAAAATTATTATTACTTCATTATGTACTCTTATTAACATTATGAATAATTAAAGTTCGAAAGTTTACCTCTTATCATTAGTTTTTATTTTATTATCTCTTTAGTTGTTATTTGTTAACTTATGTCTACTAATTTAATAAATTAATAAAAGTATAACTACAATATAAAGTTATAAACTATAAAGTATAAACTATAAAGTTATAAACTATAAAATAGAAAGTTAACTTTAAATTTTAAAATATAAAATATAAAACAGAAAATTATATTATATTATTATATTACATATTTAATTTGAATTAAGTTAAAAATTTTGAAATTAAAAAAAAAATCGGTTCAATAGGCCAGATTCAACCCGGAACCGCACGGGCCGACCGGAAATCCGATAGTGAACCGGTCCGGTAGGCCAATAAGCAGGTGAACCGGTCCGGAACCGGTTCAACCCGATAACGAACTACCGATCCGGTCCGGATCGATCCGTTAGCCACCTTTAATTTATTGTTATAATGTACAATTAGTTCAGCATTAAGTGGAAAAACCTAAAACAAATCTTTTTAGCCGAAATAAAAACATAAGTCTGTAATGATAAGTAGTTATTTATTCTTAAGCTGCTCTCTCGGATTTTGAGACTTAGCAATATAAAGTTGCCTTTGATAGTTAACGGTTTACATAAGCGGGACTTCCGATTCTAATCCCAATTAATTGGGACCAAAATAAATGTCAAACATCGAATAAAAATAGATAATCCTAAAAAACATACTTGAACTATCATTTTTTTGCGAGTTTCAGATCTCAACTATCAATTGTTCTTTTTTTTTCTACCTGAACTATCACTATTTATGTCTTAAAACACACCTAGTTAAGTAGATGGTGATACTTTAATCAGAAAAGGGAACATATGATAGTTGACATAGTCAGGTTTGATGTGTGTGTTAATACATAAATAATGATAATTCATGTCGAAAAAAGGAATGTAAAAAAATAAAACAAGCAATAGTCAGGGTGTGAAACTCGTGGGAAAAAATTAGTTCAGGTGTATTTTTTTAACCATTAACTCAATAAAAACAAAACAAAAGAGTACATTTAAGCTATCTATAATTAGATTCCCGTCATGAGCTGGAAACTAAATTGAAAGGCATCTAAAATCTTAGGAATAATGACATTTAAGATTAAATTAAAATATAAAAAATAAAGACGTTTAAGAGTTTTACTTATAAGAGTATTTATTAAAGTTATCATTTATTTGTGCTTAAATATCTTATTCATCACTTCTCTAATATTATTTAATAAGGGTATATAGATCTGAAAAAAAAAATTGTGCAGTAACTATATTGAGATGGATGGATTAAGAATAGGAATATATATGGACAGACAACTGGTTCAAATACGTGTAATTTATTCAAAAGATTATGTCAACTTGG
Source organism: Przewalskia tangutica (assembly GCA_029844215.1). NCBI lineage: Eukaryota > Viridiplantae > Streptophyta > Magnoliopsida > Solanales > Solanaceae > Przewalskia > Przewalskia tangutica. Next base: position 113,249,986 of record CM056730.1, read on the forward strand.
TCTATATTATCTAGGAAAACAGAAAACATAAATACATATATATTGTAAAATTCGGTCATATTGCAATTTAATTAAGTGTACAATGAATTGTTTTTAGCAACGTTACCTCCATGTATAGTTAGACGATGACGACGACGACAATAACGTACTCAATGTAATCCTATAAGTGGGATTCATTGAAGGTAAAATGTATATAGACTTTATCCCTACCATGAGAGGCCGAGAGACTGTTTCCGATAAACCCTCGACTCAAAAAAAACAAACCGCAAAACAAAGTAATAGAAGTAAAGAAGCCAAAGCAAAATACTCAACTCTCAAATCATACGACAATCGAAGTGCAAGACACAACCGATAATAACATATATCAAAGGACAAGAAACTATTTGAGTAATGTAAAGCGTGACAACTCTCAACTACCTACTAGTCTTCTATCTTGATCAGTGTCCTCCATGATCCCTATCTACGGTCAATGTCCTCCATGCATAGTTAGAGTGATAATGAAATAAAACAACAAATGCAAATTAATTACTTAGTTAAGCGTTACAAAAACTAATTAGATCATCTAACGGACCATATTTGCAAATTGCAACTGTTCCAACTATTATTTGCTTGTTGATATTACTGACTAAGTACCTGTTTGACCAAACTTCTTGTTTCTGTTTCCAGAAACACTTTTTAGGTAAAACATGTACTTTTCAGAAGTAGAAACACTTTTTCCAGAAGTCAAAAAGTGTTTCTAGATGGGAAGAGAAGCAGAAACACCAATTTGGTGCTTCTCGATAAGCCCTTTTGGCTCATTAAATAAATTTTTTTGGACTCATTTACCATTTTCTTTTCACAAAATTCCTTTTAATCTCATATAATATTCCATATAAAATAGAAATTTGGGAATGAGGTAGGGCGGGGATAAGAAAAAAATTCATATTTTTTAATATTTTTTTATAAAAGTAACAAAAAATATGAAATAGAAATTTGAGGATGTGATAGGGCAATGGGGGGTAGGGCGGGGGGGGGGTAAGGAAATTTATATTTTTATAAATTGTTTATAAAAGTAAAAAAAATATAAAATAGAAATTTGAGAATGTGGTAGGTGCACGAGGGAGGGAGGAGGGTAAGAAAATTCATATTTTTATAAATTGTTTATAAAAGTAAAAAAATATATAAAATAGAAATTTGAGAATGTGGTAGGTGCACGAGGGAGGGAGGAGGGTAAGAAAATTCATATTTTTATAAATTGTTTATAAAAGTAAAAAAAAATATAAAATAGAAATTTGAGAATGTGGTAGGTGCACGAGGGGGGGTATGGGTGTAAGAAAAAAAATCATATTTTTTAATAATTTTTTTTATAAAAGTAACAAAAAATATGAAATAGAAATTTGAGGATGGGGTAGGGCAAAGGGGTGGGGTGGGGGTAGGGGGAAGAAAAAAATTCATATTTTTAATAAAAGTAAAAAAAATATGACATAGAAATTTGAGGATAGGGTGGGGGTAGGTGGGCTTAGGGCGGGGGTAGGTTTGGACATATTTGATTGACTATAATATTGTCGTTACATTTCTTATGTACAATATAATATTATTTTTTGATTAAATATTGCAATTAAATAATTTTTTTTTTAATTAAACTGTAAAGATATACTATTTTTTAGAAATATAGGATAGAAAAGAATATTTTAAATAGTTTAAATCTATTAAAAAGAATATTCTAGTAAATTTGCATAAATGTGGCCCAAACAGGAAACTGTTTCTATTTTTCAGAAATACTTCTATAATTATAGGTCAAATTCTCTAACAGATACTCTAGAAACAGTTTCTGCAGAACTACTTCTAAGAAACAGAAACACTTTTTCAGAATCTTGGCCAAACAGACCCTAATTTATCTATTTCCCATTTAGATTAATCAAAAGCTTAATTTTTTTAAAGTATTATTAATTAATGCCGTTCGGATCCACTATAATTGTGCATATAGAATCCTAACTAAAAAAACGTCAAACCATTTAATTTGTCTTTTATTAACGACTCAATGACGAATGTGAGCTGCTTAGACATGCATGATTATATATTTGTATGAGAACGTGGGATGCCATGTGATTTTGTTTACTTAGTGTAAAAGATACTACATGTTATATAACGTAGGTGTAAATGGTTGATATTAGTTAGAAGAGTTGGTTATATGGTTGTTAGGAATTTGTTAGGAGTTAGTTATACTCAGTTAAGAGTAATCAAGTATGGAGTATTCTAGATAAGTAGTGAAAAGGGTATACGTATAAATACCCATGTACATTTCACAGAATATCAATTCAATAATATCTCTTTCCCCCTCTTCTTCTTCATCTCAATTCTCAATTCTCAATTCTCAATTCTTTTTCTTCAATCAATTGATCTGCGCACAATCAACAAGCAATATTCATAAATTATATATTTAACATGGTATCAAAACTTTTGTCACGACCTGACCCGACGGCCCGCGACCCGATGCCCTACCTGGGCACCCTTATACCCACTTGTCACATACAATCACACAGATACCAAAAACAACATATAAACCTCGTAAAAATAAGTTGTTGACTCATAACGTTATATATCAACAGGACCTGTCTCCTGAGGAGTCACATCAATTCAACATAACAACATAGGCAAGCCGACAAGGCTGCCTCTATACATGAGACTATCCAAGATAAACAACAATCGACACTGCTCAACACGCATACACAACCCACAATCGCTTCATGCACTTCAAGAGTACGATTATGAAATATGACGGGATAGGACCCCGTCGTGCCCCCGAATATGCATAAATAAAAATTAAGGTTATGTACCAAAATGACTAAGCTCCGTATCAATGGAGCTCTCCAAACAGCTGAACAGGAAATCCTAGACTGGAGGATCACCAAATCGAAAATTGTACTGCGGGCATGAAACGCACTTCGAGAAAGCGGGTCGACGAAATAATGATCGAGTATGTAAACATGGCATCAGTAAATAAGATCATAACTGGCCAAGAGAGATGTCAGGAGACAAATATAATAATCCAAATATCAATACAACTGTGCCTTATGAAATGAGAGTCAACTGTGCCTTATAAAAATGAGTCATATACATATATATACCATACCCGCCCCCCTAGTGAGGGTCTCGGTGTGAATGAAATCATGTACATATATATATTGTACCCGACCCCCTAGTAAGGGTCTCATTGTGAATCATATACATACCGTACCCGGCCCCCTAGTGAGGGTCTCCGTGTGAATCATTATGTATATACATACCCAGCCCGGAACTCGGTGAAATCATAGTCTCTTGGGGGAGAATCAAAGTGATGAAATTGTTGAGGGTGTCGAGAATCCTCGGAAAGTTTCTTTCATTTGTTACCGCAGGTGTCGCACCTACTTTAGTTGTTGTTGTTAATCAGGGTTTAAATGTAGAAATTGTCACTGCTAGTTCAACTGATTTTAATGTAAGAGTGGTTGAGAATACACAAACATTTTGTGATGTTGATTTGGCGACAGAAGCAGTGAATGTTATTCTCGTTGTTTCTTGTCATTTGGCTCCGAATTGGTAATGTATGTTCAGTTGGCTTGAGGCTCATTCGGAAGATCAAAGGGGCAGAGCTTGGGTCACAACAGAGTTGCCTGTGGGAAATTTTAGCTGTGGGAGTACTGAATTCACTTCTGATCGACTTACATTTTCACATCAAGTGCAGTGCAAAATGGGCAAGAGAGATTTGTTGGGGCTCTGATTCAGATAATCATAGGAAGTACAAGTATGAAATTGTGGAGATTATTTCTGATTATGTAGTGGATGTTAGTGTCCAAGTTGGTTACTTAGATAAAGTGATCAGATTTGTGAGCCTTTTCCAGAGAACAAGGCTGACTAAAGTTGGTACATTCTTTATAAAGCCAAGTGAACTTTACAAGTTCTCTCATCGAATTCCTTCTTTCAAAATAACTGGAACTGAAGGAAAGGGTGTACCTGCAGGATCCTTTGAACTTGATTTTACTTCTTTACCCCTCAATCCATATGATATTTGGTACCCTGAAAGGTTATGGAAGACAACAGAGCTGCAAATTCGAACTCAGAAAATATTGTCCTGCAGGCGGATGGCGCAGAAGTTTGCATTGTCTTCAGGCAAGCAGTTTGTGGCTTTGATCTATTGTGTAACGAGGGACATCCATATGTTTGTGATGTGAATGGCTGGAACTTTGTGAATAACTCTTACAAGTACTATGATGATGATGCGTGTAAACAGAGTGTTTTGCTATTGTGTCCAAGTTAGGGATGAAGAATATCTTCATGTCCCCTAGCTTAAGGGGGTGTAAAAGATACTACATATAATGTATGTGTAAATGGTTGGTATTAGTTAGAAGAGTTGGTTATATGATTGTTATAGTTGTTAGGAGTTTGTTATATGATTGTTATGGTTGTTAGGAGTTAGTTATACTTAGTTAAGAATAATCAAGTATAGAGTATTCTAGATAAGTAGTGAAAAGGGTATGTGTATAAATACCCATGTACATTTCACATAATATCAATTCAATAATATCTCTTTCCCCATCTTCTTCTTCATCTGAATTCTCAATTCTTCTTCGACGATCAGTTGCTTTGCGCATAATCAACAACCAATATCTGTAAAATTATATATTTAACACTTAGTTTATTATATTAAAAACGAAACAGTCGAACTGTAACACCCCCCCCCCCCGTGTAAATTGTTAATTGTACTTTGCCTTAATTACCTTTTTCTTAGAATAGTATTATCATTTGAAAATAAATTATGTTTGCGTGTAACTCTAGGAATGTGTGGAAGAACAACTAAGGTCTTACTAGCTTTACCTCCATTCTCATTTAGGCAAGACGCCAAGATAAAAAAAAAGTCTACTATTATTTTATAAATAGTTCGCATGATGAATTATAATTCCTCAGCATCTTTCAAATTTTGAGTCACACGAGTCTTCTTTTACTGTCATTTTTATTGTCTTTTAGATATCTTAAATTATAATTATTGTGAATTATGATATTTTTTTACATAATTTTTAAATATATAAATTTTATTTTAAATAACTTAAAAAATTTAAATCTGAATTTACAATATAAAATTTTAATTTTTAAATTCAAATGATGACATATAAATTAGGAGAGAGAGATGGGGGGAGTAATGAACAAGGCAAAATGTGTTAAAAATGGGTATGGAAATCATTTTTACAGGACAAAGATATTTGTATTATATACTTTTTCGGTTTAAAAAAAATTGTTTTAATTTGACTTGACACAAAATTTAAGAAAATAAAGGAAGACTTTTGAATGTGTAGTTCAACACAAGCATCAGATATCTATCTGGTTGTAAATAATCTCATAAAATAAAATTATTTCTAAATATATAAATGTATCAATCTTTTTTGAGACAAACTAGTAAGGAAAGTAGGACAATCTTTTTAGGACTGAAGGAGTATATGGTACTTTACTAGCCACTAAATTCTTAAGAAGTATTTATTTTGCGGATTCCATGCATATTTTTGTAAGTGTTACTTCCTTGATCGTTATTATGCACTAAAAATGGTACAAGTATGCTTCAAACGATATTCACTATGAAAATTATCATATAATATTGAACCCCATCTCTCCCTCCTCCCCAAGCCTCATACTTCCTATTTTTGCTAACGAGATTCAAAATATAAGAGAAGTAAATCCAAGAAGAAGTCAAAAAAAATTCATATATATAAAGTAATTTTAACATTAGGCTTACACTTGGCTCCTCCCCTTCTACCCCACCACAACTGGAGTCCCATCTCCAACCCTCATCACCCACCCTATAGTGTGTATTAGAATTATATATCAAATGTTTTTAAAATTATATTTTGTGTTTACTTACCAGACATTAAAACCCACTTATTTTTTAAGAAAACATTTTCCTTTCATACCAAACACACCCTAAGAGTAAAAAGCTCCCATTGAATAATTAATGTACTACTAATATATTTCTTCCGGATCAAAAAAAGTGTCCACTTAATCATTTGCGGTGTCCTTAAGAAAATACTAACTTTTAGGCCAAAATAGGTAATTTGACTAAAATTTCTCTGATTAAATATGTATTGGGATTTACTTGTCAAACACTTAATAAGGGTAAACCTGAAAAGGTAAGATTAATTTTTTATTAATTTGGTAAGTGAAAACTCTTTTTGAATAAAAAATAAAGGCTAAGTGATCACTCTTTTTTATCCGGAGAGAATAGCATCAAACAAACACTAAGCAATTGGACATGAGATAGATTTAAGCGTGATGGGCTGAAGCTCAATGAACTTGACATAGCTTACAGTAAGCCCACATTTACTTCAAACCTCTAAGACTGGACCATTAATTTGGTGGGCCAAAAGAACGACCTTCCGAGTGGGCTCGACTTAAATAGATAGGGACAATTCACAGAAATTTCCTTATTTCGGGATGGTCTTTAATTTTTTCCCTCCTAAAATTAATTAAGGGTTCGAATTCCAACTCAGTAAAAAATTAAAAAACAATCGCAAGATAGAGTTTTGATTCGCAAGCAGATTTTGCCTGGCGAATTCTAAGTCTACTTTGCCATTTTTTTTAATTTTTTATTGAGCGGGAGTTCGAATCTGGAACCTCAGAATATTTTTGATTACTTTTTTAATTAAGAGCAATGCCTTTGAAGGATGATTGGCGCTAGGGCTGTTAGCGGTCCGGATACTCCCGGTAATTACTCGAGAATTGGACCGGTAAACCTGGACCGATACTCGGACCGAAACCTTAACGGTCCGGATACGAGTACCAAAAAAATATCCGGATCGATAAGGAGCCAACCCGGTAAAATACCCGGTAACACCCCAACCCCACCTCCGGTCCTCCACCAGCCTCGCCGGCCAAGTCCCCTCCCACGGCTCCTGCCAGCTCTAATTAGTTGTAAATTAATGAAACTTTAAATGGTCATAACTTTGCGCTCGGATGTCCGTTTGACCTAATATTTTTTTGATTTCGCGTATTTTTTCTAGATAGGGTCGGACAAACAGCTACAGCATTTTGGAGCAGTCGATTTCTCAAAAAACATTCGTCTTGTCAATCAATTTCACTTTTACGCCAAATTGTTACCAATTGTCCATTTTCAAATCTAAATATCTCGCGCTATACAATATATTTCAACGTAAAGATTTCGTGGTAATGTGTTCGAGAATGTCAATTTCAGTATTAAAAATTCAATTTTTAAAAAAAAATTAGCCCGACCCGGAAAATTCTTACCGGTCCGGACCGAAAACCGGACCGATAAGGTTTTGGTCCGGGACCGGATCTCGTTCCAGGACCGAAACCTTATCGGTCCGGGACCGATCCGGACCGGTAAGCTTATCGGACCGATTCCGGTAAGTGGATACCCGGACCGGTCCAGACCGATAACAGCACTAATCGGCGCCAAAAAAAACAGATATTTCCACAAACAATACTGTAGGATAACATCAAAAGGGATTTAATGAAAGATAAACAAGAAATAGGACTTCAAGAAAAAGTTTTAACTTTTGTTTTCCCCTTGTTTCTTTTTCGTTTCCATGGAAAAGATAGTTGAGTTCATTGTGATGTAACATAGATAATAATTAGACTTCGATCTAGTTGAGGTCGATGTGTATAATTAAATGATGTGGTGTATTTTATGTGATCGATTTATTTACGTAATTGATGCTTAAGAACACACATAATTTTAAAAAAAAATATTGAGCCGAAAATATCTAATAGGAAACATTTGTCCATGTTCAATTGGAACAGATCGAAATTTGAATGTCTATATGAAATTTACTACAGTAAAACCTTCATAAATTAATACTCGATAAATTAATAATCTCTTTAAAATAATAATTTCTTCTAGTCCCGACTTGGGCCAGTTCAAAAATGATCAATTTTAATAAATTAATAAGATAATATTTTTTTGGAACAATCCTTTATAAATACATTGTTTTATTATCTCTATAAATTAATAATTTCTCAAATACATATGCCAAGTATATATAGATATATACTTAGGATAATTTAGCAAAATATGACTCTATAGTATTTTGTTTTTTCTTGAAATTTAAATCTAGTTGAATTTCATCTCTAACTATTCTTAGTGCATTCAAAAGTTCTGGTGTACCATTGTCAAATTGTAACAAAAAATTGTAAAGAGTGGTTGATGCTATAATTGATTTCTTTCTTGTGACTGGTTCCAAAGGTACCGAATCATCCTCAGCTTCATCCTCAATTGAATTTTTCATGACACTCTCCACAATTTCTTCTAAACTTTGGACTTGTGAGCATTCATTATTTTCACCTGGATAATTCAATATTTGATTGACATTCTCTTGTATTCACACAATGTTTTTCTGATTTGATCGGTCATGGTTGACTTATTGACACCTTTTAGATGAGAAGCCATTTTTGGTATCATTTGAAAGAACACTCCATAGAAATTTATATAGTAATTCATTAATTATGATACATTAAATATTTTTAACATAAGTACAATGAACTTTCAAGTTCAATTAACTTATATAATGCACATTTAATTTGATTACATAAAAATATGATGAATATAATTCATTGATTTTAGACAAAAACTTTATTTTTTCATTGATTTTAGATAAAAAAGTTTATTTAAATTAGTAATTTAAAATTTATTTAAAAATAAAAATAAAATCACTCTATAAATTAATAATTATTAATTTATTGATTAATTAACATCTCTATAAATTAATAAAATTTTATGGTCTCAACATTATTAATTTACAAAGGTTTTACTGTAACTAATTTAAGAAGTTATCAACGTATTTCGCCTAGTAAATATTCTATTGATTAGAGCATTCATGATAGATTTATTATTAAAAAAGAAATAATTTTTAATTTTTTAAATTATTAAGTATTTAAAAAAAAATCAATTTGTGTAACTAGAGGTGACAAATTGGACCAAACCCAATTGACCCGCCCAACCCGTCCAGATTTAATAATTAGATGGACTAAATTTAAGCTAATCCAACTTAACCCATTAAATGATAGCCCAAATCAGCCCATTAACATGGCTCAAACTAACCCATATATTATTTTATACTGTACCTATTCATCATGACTTTTCTAATGTATACATTTTTCAAATAATTGTAGTTGATAATTTTACCAGGTTGTTGATGACAATTAGGGGTGGCAAATTGACCCAAACCCAATTGACCCGTCTAATTCGCTCATATTTTAATAGATTTAGGCATTGACATACTATTAAATGGGCTAAGTTTGGGTTAGCCCAACTTAACTCATTCATCTTGAGCAGCCCAAATCAACCCATTACATTAGTCCAAAATAACTCATCTACTATTATATTGTTTACCCAAGTCTTTTATTTTATATTTTATTACTTTTATAAAAATATGATTTTCTTCTTACCTCCTCCCCCTACCCCATCCACCCCATGCCCTATCACATCCTCAAATTTCGTACCTACCCCCACCTCCCGCACTGCCCCCTACCACATTCTCAAATTTCAATTTTTTTTATAAATAAAAAAATGATTTTTTTTCTTAACTTCACACCCCACCCTACCCACACCTACCCCCTCCTCCCGCCCTACCCACACCTACCTCCTCAAAATTTTATTTCATTTTTTTTTACTTTTATAAAAATATGGATTTTTTTCTTACCTCCCTATCGCCTCTCCCATCGTGGCTGACCGGCGTGGCCGCGACTGCTCCTAATTGAACACCATTATACTAACCTGCCACGTAATCAGACTGACACTAAGGACAATATGAATTTCGGCAGCATAACAACACAATCATAGCACATGTCAGAATAGGCAAGCCGACAAGGCTGCCTTTACACACGAATGTACCTGCCTCATGGGGAGTCACAACTAACCAACATAATATAATAAGCAAGCCGACAAGGCCGCCACTATACATAGAGATAACAAAACACGTCACAACAGTACTGGCTAAAACACATATACAAAAGCACATCTACCACCCACAACTGTCTACAGACCTCTAAGAATACGATAATGCAATATGACGGGATAAGACCCCATCGTACCCCTAAATATGCATAGCCTATAATAGTGAATCTGTACCAAAATGACTAACTCCAGAACAATGGAGCTCCCAAGAAAACAGCTGAGCAGGAAACCTAAGCCGGAGGATCGCCGAACTGAATATATGTACTGCGGCATCGAACGCAAATTTCGAGGAAAGGGTCGATTTAAATAATTTACTGAGTATGTAAAACATGAAGTACTGTAAGAAAGATCATAACTGGCCAAAGGATATCACGAGACAAGTATAATAATCAAATTACCGTGTCATATACGAATGAGAGTCAACTGTGCCTTTAAAAGTGAGAGTCATGTATGTCCATATAAAGTCATCATATATATATAAATTGTCCGGCCTTCCAGGGAAGGACACGGTGAACATATAAGGTATACTTCCCGGCCCATTCTGGGATGCGGTAAAGTCGGCCCATTCTGGGACGCGGTAAAGTCATATAAGGAATACTGCCCGTCTCATTCTGAGACGCTGTAAAGTCATATAAGGTATACTGCTCGGCCTATTCTGGGACGCGGTAAAGTCATATAAGGTATACTGCCCGGCCCATTCTGGGACGCGGTAAAGTCATATAATCACATTAGCACGAATAGAATATCATGAGTAGCTTTATACATATCAAATCATCACTTGTCTCTCAATGGAATAGATAAAAGGCACTATCATATCATATATCATTTTAAAACATCCTTTGAAAACTCAAGACACTTATCATATCATGAGTCATTTTAAAACATCATTTGAAAACTCAATAAAATCATTAAATGAACTTTTTACTAGAAAGTCAAAGACACTTCTCATGACATATATCTTTAGAAACTAAATTGTGTAAAAATCATGTATGTCCGTCGTACGTTCATTAAATCATGCCAAATAGAAAGAAGGAAGAGTGTCACATACCTTATTGCCTAAACCAACTCGATAATTAGGATTCGTCTCAATTAGTAATTCAACATATACAATATCAATTCGTTCGTCAATTCTATGGTTACTAATATAAGTTATATATCAAAAGATAACTTGCTTTCTTTCCTACAAAAATTTGGACAACACTTCCTCTATTTATATGCATATCCACAACTTACAACAAAGCCAACAATACCAATAACAAGTCCAACTTAAGGATATAACCAATTCAATCTCATATGCTCCATATACGCTACCATAATACATTCTTTCTCTTTACATTTATGGAATACAACAACAACGACAACCAAAGTGATTACTACACCTATTTCTCATGTTACTTCAGCCCTTAATCCATATTAAACAACCTTTAAAACAGCCCGCAAACAGCCCTTAAAATTGAGCCAACAATGTCCAACAATTTCTAGCATGTCACGATCCAAACAACATAATACCATAACCCTTATTTTAATTCCTTAACATCCAATTTATGTTCCAACACTTCCATATGACAATTACAACTTAAAATATCAAGATTCCTCCATTTTTAACATGTAATTAGTGACGAAATTAACAACACAACAATCGAACACAATAAATCCAAAATTAGTAAAATTATTTCCAAATCGGTCCAACAACATTACAACAATCACATGTATTGTCTCACTCTCATTTTCTCTTAATCCAAGTTCAACTCTTAACACAAGTTCAATTCTTAAACTACAACAACAGACAACTTCAATTACACCATAAGAAGAAGAATTTCTTATCTTAAATTTGCCCCAAAACAGTCTCGAAAATCTGCCCAGCAGCCCGCGACTTCACTGCCTTATTCTCTCCATTTTTATCATTTTCTTCAACTCAAAATGACATGCATGAATTCTACAATGTTAATCCATCATTCTTAATTCATTTTTCTTCCAAAATTTGTCCAAAAGCTGGAAATCTGGGCAGTTTCTTTTCGGTCCAGTGCAGCGTTTTTGCTCAATATTTTTTTTCTTTTGAATTTCCTTGGCTCTATAATTGTGTAGAAGACTTGCTCTTTGAGAGAAGAAATGAAAGCTTCAATTTGGTTAAGGTAATGGGGGTGTGTATCGGCTGGTGGGGAAAAAAGAGAGGAGAGAAGTGAGTATAGTTTTTTTTCCTTTCAAATGAATGTAATGGAAGATGAAAGGTTAAATAGGGTGAAGGGCATAATTGTCCACTTAATTTTTTTTTGCCCACACTTAGTTAAAAATCTGAAAATTATAAACAACCTCATATTCTCAATGTCAAGATTTTAATATACAACACTAAACCATAACTCCATTGGACGAATTCAACTACTAGTATTAATTCTCGTCGTCACATTTGTAGTATTCAAAAATTTATCCGAAATCACATCCTTGTATACTAAATTTCATATTAACACATGTAAGTATACTTTATATCCAATATTCGAATCTTACCTCCTTAATGACGTTCTTAATTATCGTCTTAAACTTACGGGGTGTAACATCCTTCTTCCCTTAGAAACATTCGTCCTCGAATATTCATAATAAGTCTCATGCTATAAATTTTTTGGCAGAGTCTCATTTATAATTATGCTCATCCACCTGTATTCAACAAACCGATAGATGCCACACATAGCCACAATATCTCACACATACAATTCACCAATTACTATAATCAAATAAGGAGTTGAATTGAATTACCTGTAGGCCTAGGGAACAATTGAGTACTTCTTCTTAGTACGAGGTAAGCCTGTAATGAAGTCCATATTAATTACTTTCCATTTAGCTACCTTACTTACTAGTCTTAGCCTGTAATCTTCAAACATCTGCATTATCTGAGGAAGGTACTTTAGAATATTCTGTTGCCATGAAAATATGAGTCTGCACATCTTATAGATAGTCATATTGATCTCCTATATCACCCTGTGGATAGTCATCTGCCTTCATGCAACACAATATTTTCCCATTCCCATATCTACTGCATAGTGGTAAGTGGTACAACTCTGAATACTACTTTGAACTTGAAGGGGCAATAGCCATTCACCACACTTGTAATACTTGTGTCACCTAGAACCTGAGTTGTAATACCTACATCAGTGTTATCGTATCTCCAAAAACAAACAAATAATCCACGGTTTCATATTGTCTATTATCACAACAATAACATCTAGCCTCAGTCTCCTTTACAACTCTTCTTAGGACATCCCCACTTGTATCTTAAACTCCCATAATCTCTAGAAGAAGAATAAAATCCTAAAAGGTAATCCTGAATACTCTCATCCATCGTGTAGGAACAATATACTACAAAAATCCTAGTTTTCACTTGTCAACCCAGAGATTAGCAGTTCCACTTCTTGGATCCTACCATATCTCCTGCTCTATGCCATCTCTAGCTTCCAACATCATTTTCCATACACGAGAGCATCATTTCTATGGGGTATTTAGAGGATAATGTCTTTTGCAATACATAAAATTATTTCAAGATCTATTAGATGTTCGGAATTTCACTTAAAGTTTAGCACAAGGCTTTAGACACATCAAACAACGATCTAAGTCCTATGCTTCCTTTATCTCTAGAAAAACACATATCCAACCATGAGGACCAATGCCTCATTCTGCCTTCATCTCTAATTTTAATAAAATCTTGCAAAGACTTTAGGTAAGTCATTTATGAAATATTTTGGAGACTTTATAGTTAATAATAGATGGATTAGCATACTTAAAAGAACATTGATTATCAAAGTAGATTTTTCTTCAAGTGATAATAATCTTCATTTCCAGACTTATAATTTATTCCTCACCTTCTTTATCAAATTATTGTAATCCTCTTTTCTTTTCCTTGCCTGAGGTATGAAATAAACTTGCCCCTCGGCGCTAATGTATTCCCATTCCACTCTATAATTGGCTCGCTTGGAAACTGATATCGAACTAAATTCTCTCTACAATCGACGTTAGCAAAACAAGAAGCCAACCAACCCATACCCATGATAACATCAAAGTCAGTCATATCTAACTCTATCAAATCTGCTATGGTATGACGACTATTTATGACCACCGAACAATTTTTATATACCCGCTTAGCTATGACTGAATCTCCTACCGGTGTAGCTACCCCAAATGGTTCTATCGACTCAGGTTCTATTCCGATTCTACTAGCAACAAGGGGAGATATATATGACAAGGTGAAACCTGGATCTATTAATGCATATACGTCACAGAAAAAGGTCGATAATATACATGTAACAACATCTGGCGACGCCTCCTGATCATGCCTACTGGCCAAAGCATATATACGGTGCGAGAGATCGCTAGAACTAGAAGCTCCACCACGAACTCTACCACGTCCTGCTGACATATGAACACCCTGTTCTGCGGGGCGCATAACTACAGAAGGAGACGAACAAACAATTGATCTAGTAGGCTGAACCATACCACCCGCACCACTTCTATACGGACACTCTCTCATCATATGGCCTTGACGGCTGCAAGAAAAACAAGCACTTGTACTAGAACGACATATCCCATAATGTGACATACCACACCGAGAACACTGAGGCAAAGGTGGCCCCGACTGAGTAGAACCCCTGTTCATCTGAGAATCTGAAGCCCTGGAGCTCTGATCGGCTCCTGAATATCCTGGACGGTCAAATCTCCTATCTGTGAACTATAAGGGAGTACTTTGTGCTTGCTGGGATGCATATCTGACCTGCTGTTGAGGCTGCCGCCTCGAGACTCACCAGAATAACCTGCCGACCTAGCCCTCTTATGTTGGTCCCTGTCATGATCTCTATCGGGATTCCGCCCTCTGTGTCGGTCCTCAACTCTCTGCGCATAAGCCTGAATCCGAGAAATATCCATACCCGGCTGGAGAGCCACGACCATACACCCATCGATCAAGTAGTGATCCAGCCCCATCACATAGATATGCACACTGTCTGCCATATCCGCTACAATAGTGGGTGAATATCTGGCCAATGAATCAAACTCAAGATTGTACTCTCTAAAGCTCATACCGTTCTGCCTCAAGTGTAAGAACCTGTCAACTCTGGCTCTCCTCATCTCTGGATGTAGGAAGTGGTCAAGGAAAGCCTCTGCGAACTCATCCCACACAGCTTGTGGAGCACCTTTTCCCCCTAGATAGCTCTCACGATATACTAGTTAATAGCTATGTCATGCAACCGATATGATTCCAACACGACAGACTCAGTCTCTGAAGCTCTTATTACCCTCAACGTACGCTGTATCTGTCGGATGAAATCATGTGGATCATCCTCGGGCCTTGACCCAAAAAATCTGGAGGGCTACAACTCAAGAAACCACGAACCCTCAAACTATCTTATCTGGGATCCACTCCTAGTCCCTGTCTATAATTCTGCCCTGCCGCTAATCTAGTCAGCAGCTGAACCGCATCTCTCATGGCTCGCTCCTCGCCGGTGAGAGGCTGGGCTCAGTCTTTGAGGTCTCGGCGGTGATCTTGCCCTGGCTGGAGCCTCTGGAGGTGGCGACGTGCGAGCTCGTTGGTGGGAAAGTCTCGCATGGCGAGTGCGGGACACAGTAACTCTCTGAATCCGACTAGTATCCCCCGCTGTTGATTTGCCCTTTTGGACCGTTGTCGCCTTCTTCGGAGGCATAACTGTAAACATATCAAGTCGTCAGAGAGGAATCATCCTAATAACATAGCTCTATTGCACGATCTATGAGATGGAAGAATATAAACCAATCCTAAATGTCCGGCAGCTTCCTGCGTATAAGTATGGTGCACAACATACCCATACACAAGACTCTACTAGACACAGTCAATAGATATTCCGAGGACTAACTGCTCTGATATCACTTTTGTCACGACCCGACCCGGCGGACCGCGACCTGGCGCCCTAATTGGACGCCATTATACTAACCTGTCATGTAATCAGACTGACACTAAGGACAATATGAATTTCAGCAGCATAACACCGCAATCATAACACATGTCAGAAAAGACAAGCCGACAAGGCTGCCTTTACACACGAATGTACCGGCCTCATGGGGAGTCATAACTAGCCAACATAATAAAATAGGCAAGACGACAAGGCCACCACTATACATAGGGATAACAAAACACGTCACAACCGTACAACTAGCTAAAACACATATACAAAAGCACATCTACCATCCACAACTGTCTACAAACCTCTAAGAATACGATAATGCAATATGACGGGACATGGCAGGAATCCTAAGCACATCTATCATCCACAACCGTCGTACCCCTAAATATGCATAAGTCTATAATAGCGAATCTGTACCAAAATGACTAACTCCAGAAAAATGGAGCTCCCAAGAAAACAGCTGAGCAGGAATCCTAAGTCGGAGGATCGCCGAACTGAATATCTGTACCTGCGGGCATGAACGTAGCCCTACCCCCTCCCCCCCCCCCGAGGAAAGGGGGGTCAGTACGAAATAATGTACTGAGTATGTAAAACATGAAGTACCGTAAGAAAGATCATAACTGGCTAAAGGATATCATGAGACAAGTATAATAATCAAATTATCATTTCAACTGTGTCATATACGAATGAGAGTCAATTGTGCCTTATAATGTGAGAGTCATGTATGTCCATATAAAATCATCATATATACATAAACTGTCCGGCTTTCCAGGGAAGTACACGGTGAACATATAAGATATACTGTCTGGCCCATTCTGAGACGAGGTAAAGTCATATAAGGTATACTGCCCGGCCCATTCTGGGATGCGGTAAAGTCATATAAGGTATACTTCCCGGCTCATTCTGGGACGCGGTAAAGTCATATAAGGTATACTGCCCGGCCCATTCTGGAACGCGGTAAAGTCATATAATCACATTAGCACGAATAGAATATCATGAGTAGTTTTATACATATCAAATCATCACTTGTCTCTCAATGGAATAGATAAAATGCACTATCATATCATATATTATTTTAAAACATCCTTTGAAAATTCAAGGCACTTATCATATCATGAGTAATTTTAAAACATCATTTGGAAACTCAATAAAATCATGAATGAACTTTTTACTAGAAAGTCAAAGGCACTTCTCATGACACATATCTTTAGGAACTAAACTGTGTAGAAATCATGTACATCCGCCGTACGTTCATTAAATCATGCCAAAGAGAAAGAAGGAAGAGTTTCACATACCTTATTGCCTAAACCAACGCGATAATTAGGATTCGTCTCAATTAGTAATTCAACCTATACAATAGAAATTCGTTCGTCAATTCTATGGTTACTAATATTAGTTATATATCAAAAGATAACTTGCTTTCTTTCCTACAAAAATTTGGGCAACACTTCCTCTATTTATATGCATATCCACAACTTACAACAAAGCCAACAATACCAATAACAAGTCCAACTTAAGGATATAACCAATTCAATCCCATATGCTCCATATACGCTATCATAATACATTCTTTCTCTTTACATTTATGGAATACAACAACAACAACAACCAGGGTGATTACTACACCTATTTCTCATGTTACTTCAACCCTTAATCCATATTAAACAACCTTTTAAACAGCCCGCAAACAGTCCTTAAAATTGAGCCAACAATGTCCAACAATTTCTAGCATGTCACGGTCCAAACAACATAATACCGTAGCCCTTCTTTTAATTCCTTAACATCCAATTTATGTTCCAACACTTCCATATGACAATTAAAACTTAAAGTATCAAGATTCCTCCATTTTTAACATGCAATTAGTGACGAAATTAACAACACAACAATCGAACACAACAAATTCAAAATTAGTAAAATTATTTCCAAAATCGGTCCAACGACATTACAACAATCACATTCATTGTCTCACTCTCATTTCCTCTTAATCTAAGTTCAACTCTTAACACAAGTTCAATTCTTAAACTACAACAACAGGCAACTTCAATTACACCATAAGAAGAAGAATTTCTTACCTTAAATTTGCCCCAAAACAGTCCCGAAAATCTGCCCAGCAGCCTGCGACTTCACTATCTTATTCTCGCCATTTTTATCATTTTATTCAACTCAAAATGACATGCATGAATTCTACAATGTTAATCCATCATTCTTTACTCATTTTTATTCCAACTTTTTTTCCAAAAGCTGAAAATCTGGGCAGTTACTTTTCGATCCAGTGCAACGTTTTTGCTCACTGTTTTTTTTTTTTTTGAATTTTCTTGGCTCTATAATTGTGTAGAAGACTTGCTCTTTGAGAGAAGAAATGAAAGCTTCAATTTGGTTAAGGTAATGGGGGTGTGTATCGGCAGGGGGGAAAGAAGAGAGGAGAGAATTGAGTATATTTGTTTTTCCTTTCAAATGAATGTAATGGAAGATGAACGGTTAAATATGGTGAAGGGCATAATTGTCCACTTAATTTTTTGTGTGCCCACACTTAGTTAAAAATCTGAAAATTATAAATGACCTCATATTCTCAATGTCAAGATTTTAATATACAACACTAATCCATAACTCCATTGGAACGAATTCAACTACTAGTATTAATTCTCGTCGTCACATTTGTAGTATTCAAAAATTTATCCGAAATCACATCCTTGTATACTAAATTCTGTATTAACACATGTAAGTATACTTTATATCCAATATTCGAATCTTGCCTCCTTAATGACGTTCTTAATTATCGTCTTAAACTTACGGGGTGTAACACCTACCCACCTACCCCCACATCAGCCCCACACTATCCTCAAATTTCTATTTCATATTTTTTATACTTTATAAAAAAAAATGAAATTTAATCTTACCTACCCCTACCCCTACGCCGTCCTACCCCAATCTCAAATTTTAATTTTATATTTTTTTACTTCTATAAATAATTTATAAAAATCCCCATATCCACACCTACCCCCTACCCACACCTACCCCCTCCAACTCCACCCCATTCTCAAATTTCTATTTCATATTTTTTGTTAGTTTTATAAAAAAATAATTAAAAATATAATTTTTCGTACTCTCCTACCCCGCTTACAACATTCTCAAATTTCTATTTTATATTTTTTACTTTTATAAACAATTTATAAAAAATATAAAAAATTTTCTTACCCTCTGCCCTAACCCCCACTTCATTCTCAAATTTCTATTTTATATTTTTACTTTTATAAATAATTTATAAAAAATATAATTTTTTTTACCTCCACCCCCTCCCTACCCCACGCCGCCCTACCACATTCTTACATTTCTATTTTATATTTTTTTTACTTTTATAAACAATTTATAAAAAAATATGAATCTTTTTCTTACCTCCGCCTCCCCACCTCCCTCCTTCCCTCCCCCTACTGCAGATTCTCAAATTTCTATCTTTACTTTTATAAATAATTTATAAAAAATATGATTTTTTTTCTTACCCCGGCCCCTATTCACACCTACCCTTTTCACCCCACCCCATCCTCATATTTCTATTTCATAATTTTTTTGCTTTTATAAAAAATGAAAAAAAAAATTAAAATATTATTCTTATTTTAAAAATAAAGATATGAAAAAATCAAATAACATACTAAATAAAATAACATCATAGAAGGTAAGTTTGAATTTTGTAAAAGTAATGGGTCAAGTTGGACATTAGGGGTTATGATTCATCATTTTAGCCCATCTTGACCCGCCCATGTAAATTTTGGACGGGTTGACATTGGCCTATCTACGATTTCAGTTCATCTTGACCCGTCCAACTTCAGCCCATACGACCGTCACCCCTATCTGTAATCCAACTAATATAATGAAAACAGAGACATAAGTATATAACTATTTTAAATCTAAACCAGCTCGGTGCTCATACAAAGACACAATCCAGAGGCCATTACTATTCAATTGTTTTTGCTTTCTGGTTGGTAGGTCTAAGGTTAGAAAATATTTTTCTCTCTTTTTTGGCGTTTCGACACGTGGCAATACGTGCCTTTATGGTTTCATCTTTGATATGATATAGATAAAAGTTACATTTCGAAAAAATAGAGGAATAATAAAATTCCACACAAAATTAAAGTGTGTATTTAGCAAAATATGACAAGTTGGAGGAGGGCAGGGTAATTTGGTACACAAATCATCCCATATTAGCAGGGTTTGGGGAAAGGTCACACCCTAAGAGGTGTGATATAAATAGTGTATCATAATGCAAACATTAGTTATTGCTTTCACGGCTCAAATCAGTGATTTATAGGTCATACAGAGACAAATTTATCATTTCTTTAAAGCTTGCCTTCTACTAGTGCGATAGCTATATAATATTACCAATTTGTTCATTATTAATCACCATAATTTATATAATAATCTTTACTATTAATTTCTACCTAACAATCATGTATTATAAACCATGGACCACATTGCAAACATACAGCCCAAAAATATATTTATACTATGTTATACATTTATATACAAAAGACATGTATATTATGTATATAAGTGTATGATATTGTATAATTTGTAGGTATATATTCTAAAAAAATATATAAATAACAAAAATACATATTTATATACAATTATATAATATTGTATAAGTGGGTACAATAAATAGACCTGGACTGATTTTGAATAAGAATTGCACTTCAAGCAAAACCCTTTGAAGAAGAAGATTTAGAAGAAGAAGAAAGAATGAAGATTTAGAAGAAGAAGAAAAAATGAAGATTTAGAAAAAGAAGAAGAAATCTTTTGCATAAACTTGTTGATCACGCCAATTTGTTCCCCATCACAATCTTGTAGGGTGAGTTTTGAACTTAATAAAATGACCACTTCTTTGAGTGGTCTAGTACTGAATTCAGCACCACTAGTAGTAGCTCCAGAGATAATAGTAGAAAGTTTGGTCTAAGTTCACTAAACATTCTTTAATCAGCCAAAAGTTCAAAGCTTCAAGGGCATTTCTTAAATCTTTGTTTAGCAAATCTTCTTGTACAAATGGTAGCATGAGCTGTTCTAGTAAGGACATAAAAGTGTCCAAGAAAAATACTACCAATGGTTCAAGTTCAAGATTAGCCAGTATAATCAAGAACACTGATAGAGCTGATCATTCAAATCATTCTCAGCAGCAGAATTCAAGTGGAATTCTCCAAGAAAGTGTTTGTCATCCTCTTCAACTAATTCTTCATCAACTGGTGGTTTCTTCCTTCAACTCCAATAATGGTTTTTATGAGTTGAATTTCCTCAAGAGTAGCAGCAGATTCACTTCAGAGGTTGAGGGTTCAATTGAGGCTGCTGTACTTGCTCATTGTAAGAAGTCCCAAGATCAGCTTACCATTCCATCAAATAAATTGAGTGCAATTGGTCATGACTGTGAAGTAGAGCTGGCCAGTGGGCCGGGCCGACCCGACCCCGTCCCGACACCGTGTAAAAAAGAAAAACGGGCCCGGAGCTCGAACCAGGACGGGACATGGTATGGTCCCGCCCGATCCGGTCCCGCCAGACGGCGGCCGATCCCGCCCGATCCGCCGTTTGCCAAAAATAGCGTTGTCTAACGGCCATTTAACATTTTGACCGTTAGCCAACGGCCATTTTTGGCTTCCACACTCCCCAACCCCCACCCCTTTATATTTATTTTTAACCCCTAAGTTATTATATTTACACTTTAACCTAATTTTTCAACTATAAATACATCATTTTCTCTTCTTATTTCTCACAAATCTTCCTATATTTTCTCTAATTTATATACAACATTGTCTACTACATATTCACTCTATGCAACGATTAAAGAGAGACGTGTTTAAATTTGCACACGAATATCAACAATATTTGCGTTATTCATTATATCATTTAAATTGCAAAGTCGCTCTAACTTCTGATATAGGTCGTAGTACTAACGACTATGATTATTTAACGGTAACCTGACATTGGATAGATTATAAATGGTCTATGCAAAAACGTATTTTAGCATATAGATATATAGATAGTAGGCACACTGATGAGTTTATTTCAGAAAATATTTATTCAGTCTGCGATTATTACGGAATAACTGATAAAGTTATGAGTATTACATTAGATAATGCATCTTCTAACAATGTTGTTATTTATATTTTAAAAGAAGTTTTAACTCCGTCTTTTCCAAAACATTTTCATATCAAATGTGCGTGTCATATTTATAACTTAGTTGTAAATGATGGTCTTTCACTTTTTCAAGATATTCTTGAAAAAAATACAATTTGCTATAAACTTTATTTTAAAAATAATAGAATTCAACAGAGAAAAGAATATAAAAAAACTTGTCACGATTGGGGACTATCTTACAGAAAAATTCCCGAAGAAGTACCAACTAGGTGGAATTCTTTATATGACCAACTAGTTGTTGCTTATGACTATAGAAAACCTATCACTTTATTTTTTAACGCCCATAATCAAAATCCAAATGATATGATTGTGGATAATGATTGGGACAAAATTAAAGAACTTATTGTATTTCTAGAGAATTTTCAACGAGCAACAAAAGAATTTTCTACTTTATATTATCCTACTATTTCAACTATGTTGTTTTATATAGCTATAATATTTTTACTTCTTAAAGAATATATGGAAAAACCTGCTTATAAGGCAGCTATTAAAAAAATGTTTATGAAATTAAAAAAATATTTTATTCTGATTCTCCCTATTTATATTATTGGTGTTGTATTAAACCCGACTATTAAAGTAGAGGGTTGTAAAAGTCTTATTGAAAATATTTATAACTGTATGGACATACTACCACCTCCAACTCCCAAAAATTTAAATGTTGAGCCACCTATTGAACAAGCGCTAGAAGAAGTGTTGAATAACGTAGAAGATGAATGCAAAAAAGTATATCGGCATTACCAGCAAGAAAGTGTTAGTAACCAACCGGCTTTCGTACCATCTTCTTCTACTTCAACACAGCCTCAAAAAAGACATGTTTTTTCTGCGGCTAGTATTAAAAGCCTCAGAAATAGAATGTGCGGTGGTAGCACTGCTAACCAAATTAGCGAGTTCGATGTTTTTGTTTTGCAAGGTACTTTACCTTACCAAGCAGTTGTCAATGAAGACGGAAAGGAAGACTTGCTGAAATATTGGATGCAGAATGTGAAGACATTTCCGACACTTTCAATGATGGCCCGATATATTTTGAACATTCAAGCGTCATCAATCGCTTCTAAAAGCGCTTTTTCTGCAGGCAGATTTCAAATAGGAGAGCACAGACACTCATTAGCGGAGCGGACTTGGAGATGGCGGTACTATTCGAGATTGGATCTGGCCCGAAGCGAATGAGGTCTGATCGAGAGATTAACGAAGAAGAAGGCGAAAACTACAAAACATCTTATCGAAGGCATGAGTAGCGGCGTGGAACAATTTGACCAAGATATACCAATTCCAACCGAAGAACCACATGAAATTATAAAGAAACTAGAAAAAGTATTTTCAAATTGGTAATTTATTTCATTGCAATTTTTAAATTTTTCTATGTCTTTTGCAAAAAATTTCAACAACAGTACACTACAATGTTGTAATTCTGAATCTTGTATATTTCAATGAAATAATTAATAATATAAGAGGCACAAAAACAGCCTTGGGATGTTTTTTTTACACTCTTCTTGTCTTTGTTTAATTATTTAGTTTATACTTTATAAATATATTATATATATGAGTATAATACTATAATACTATAATATGAGTATATGAGTCTATGACTATCACTATATGACTATATGACTATATGTTATAATGTTAATGTTTCTTTGTTAGTAATTTAGTATTTTTAATTTAGTGGAAAAAAATTTAAAAAAAAAAATCCGCCCGACCCGCCCCGTCCGAGTCTGAGTCAGGCCCGCGCACGGGATCGGTGCAGGGGCGGGACCGCGATATCGTCCGCTAGTCCGGTCACTTTGCCCGCCCCGCGACCAGCCTCGCTCTCGCCCGACCTATCCGATCTCGCGGTCTCGATCGATGGGCGGCCAACCAGCAACCTGCTGTGAATTCTCACAATGGTTGAGGAAATGAGTTCTGATAAATGAAATTGGTCAATCCTACCTTCATGAGCTAATTTATGGGGTTGACTTAGAATGATGGTCCATTTAAATTCTTGCTAACTAGTAATCAACCTTCACAAGTTAAGTAAAAACACCTAGCCTATGTTACTCCCCGATGCAAAATATACCCATAAATTCCCTATTATTGTGTTTCTCAATGTTGAGCTTCCGTGTGTTATGTTATTCACGCTCCTGGGCGTGTAGGAGATAACTCCCATATTAATTGAGGGATAAGTTGTTTTTCTCATTAGATGGTCTTGGTCAATCCTTATCTTGAGCCATTTCTATTTATTATTTGGAGATCTATAGTTCTTTCATTTTATTGAATGGAATTTCAATAAATTAGATCAATTAGAATTGCAAAGTCATTGCTTTTCAGTCCAAAATGAATCATTTAGAGCTCCGATTTGTAGTTCATTAGTTTGGATTCACATATGTTTGGTAAAGAGAAAATAACTTTTGAGGTTGAGTTAGGTCGAAGGTTTATCGCTTATCAACCACGATAGCAAGAAAAGCCTCGTCTTTGCAGATTTTGAATATAATGTATTTTTCTCTTCTTTGTTACAACATGTTGTTTATGCGAGGAAATATTCACATTTGAAATTGGTAAAAAAAATGAATTACGTATAAAATTTAGAGATATTCTTAATGATGTGAGACCTTTTAAAAAAGATTATGTATATCGTACCATGTTAAGAATATCAAAGTCAATGGTTGATTCAGATGGTACACAAATATAGAGTAATCGAATCGAACGGGCCAATTTGATGCTTTACTTGTCTATATAGGCCGGTTTATTATCATTACATGTGTATTTGGAGATGTCCCACGCAAAAAGAAGTCAATGGGCGTTAGTGGCCATAAATATAATGTTTCCCCTACCTGTCTATAGGCCAGTTTACTATCATTACTGTAAAGAAACGGTAAAGAAACAGATTTGGACATATCTCAACTCAATTATTAGCTCAATATGTATAGATTGTCCGAGCCATATAAAGAGACTACTCATCTCATATGAGCCCGATATGAAATTTTTGTGAGTTACAATAATTGAATTTTAACAATTGCTAGGAAACGAAAAGTAAGTAACTATTACAAAGATTACAATCTGGAAACAAGAACAAAGGAAAAGGTTTGCTGAGTCGAGTGATATTCACTCTGTCCTTAGTTAAGACAATATTGCCCCGTATAAATTCTTTTACGATAATGGACAACTCTCTCAAGATGAAACAACAACTAACAAATGAACAAAGGAAACTCAAGTGTTTACTAAAAGAAGAACCTTTGAATGTTTGAGAGATTGCTTAGAGAAGCAGAAGATCAGAAAATCAGAGTTGTGTTGTGTCTCCAATTGAGCCAAAGACCTCAATTATAGTAGTGTAAGAGGGTTTTTTCATGTGCCGATGTAACGACCATTTAAGTGCCATGTAATGAACACTTAATTCACCAAGTAATGTTGCCAAATAATGGCTGAATTATGGAGGAAAAACTGACATTTCAATGCTCCAAAACGTCCCCATAATCAACAAAAATTTTGGACTTCCGCCGCCTGATGTTGCCCAGGTAAGCGCGCGCGACCTCGGAGGCATCGCGGCTCCCGTAGCCACTATCCACCCTGTAGAGCGGCTCGATCCTTTGGCGCGACCGCCAGGAGTTGGCGTCGCGGCTCTTGACTTCGGCGGCGCGGCCATACCGACTCGCGACCCTTTTTCGACTCGTTCCAACCTTTACACTACGTACACTTCTTTCTTCATTTACCAACGTGAAACGCTCGTCATTTGGTCAACAACCGTCTATCATTCTATGTCTCAAACATTTTATTTACATACCAATATCTCTTTCACTAAGAAAATTTACGATCCTTGGTACAACGTGTTCACGTGTGTGGAAACGACATTTCAGACGTACGGGGCCCCAATTGTTCGAGTCATAAATAATATGATAAACTTTATTCCACGTTAATAAATTTCCAACACTTTTCAACACCCCCTCTTCGCACCCAGGACTAGATATCTGGAGCCTGAATAATTTTTAATATGGGAGTCCAACATCGAATAATAAAAATATATAGGTCATTTATATCATGTAAAAAATGGATGTTGGTCTAACTCAACTCTAAAATCTAGCTTAAGAAGTGATGATTGTCAAGCCATATAAAGAGATCACACATAAGAGCCCAACGTGAGACTCTTCAACAATTACATGTAATTTGGAGACGCCAAACGCAAAAAAAAAAGTAGGCGCCATTAGTGGCCATAGATTTACGGACAATATAGGTGTCACATGTTAAATCTCCAAATAAGTTCTCAAGTTTTGATAATGGGTCATGTGCTACTTAGTTCCGAGGCGAAAATTATTAAATCATCAAACAAAGTCTCATATTAGAATTTGATAAGAAAAATAAGGTAGATATTTATGGATATGAAAACTTCTAATTGTGTGATTCGTGCGAACTCGATCAAAAGCACATAGTATCTCACCATGTTAAGAATATTTATCATATCTAAAGTACATCGAGATAAAGGAGTATAATTTTACAGAGAAATGAATGTGTGAAGCTGATTTCTTGCTGGAATTTGCAGAGATTGCAATTAATCCATCAGATGATTTATTTGAGTGGTCATACTTTTGTGTTCAACGGGAGGGATGCTTTTTCTTTTTGTTTTATATACAGTGATTGGTTGTTTCATAAAATCCTTATTTTTGTTATTACTAACGTTAAATTCTGCAGTGGGTTGTTCATTGACTTTCCAAGCTTTAGGACTCTGCCTGAGTTTTTGTTTCTTCCACACCAGCACTAACCAGTGCAGGGCGGATAGGACCGACTAAGTTCTCAGACATGCAGAATAAAGAATTTATCAACCTTTTTCTTGAAGTGTTACCTTAAAATCTCTACTTTAAGGGGTACTATAGAAGCTTGATCTTTACGTAAGTTATGTTTTTCGGATTTTTCAAAAATATTTATGAGTGCATGTTGGGTCTTCTAAAAATATATAATTTTTAGAAGATTAGACACAAATGAAATATTATTTTTGAAGAGTTCTACCAATATAGTAGGTAAGACACTTGCCTTTTACAACCGTCTTTTCCTCACCTGAATTATGTTTCACTTTCTCTCACGACTTATCTCTTACTCCTACCTAGGGGTGTTATTGGTCCGGTCCGGTCCGGTCCGGGTATCCACTTACCGGTCCCGGACCGATAAGCTTACCGGTCCGGACCGATAAGGTTTCGGTCCGGGTCGGGCCGATTTTTTTTTAAAATTAAATTTCTAATACTGAAATTGACATTCTCGGACACATTACCACGAAATTTTTACGTTGAAATATATTGTATAGCGCGAGATATTTAGATTTGAAAATGGACAATTGGTAATAATTTGGGGTAAAAGTGAAATTGATTGACAAGACGGATGTTTTTTGAGAAATCGGTTGCTCCAAACTGCTATAGCTGCTTGTCCGACCCTATCTCGAAAAAATACGCGAAATCAAAAAAACATTAGGTCAAACGGACATCCGAGCGCAAAGTTATGACCATTTAAAGTTTCATTAATTTACAACTAATTAGAGCTGGCATGAGATGGGTGGGGGTGACGGGAGGGGAGGGTGGGGTGGGTTGGGGGTGTTCTGGGTATTTTACTGGGTTATCGGTCGGGTATTTTTGGTACTCGTGTCCGACCAGTTAAGGTCTCGGTCCGAGTATCGATCGGATTCTGGGTCAGGTTCTCGGGTAATTCTGGGAGTATCACGAGCATGACCACTACTCCTACCATTCTCTATTTTATGGAGTTAACTCTTTGGATATTAATCCAAGTTATAAAAATGACTTTAAAAAGTTACTTTTGTTTATTTATATTAAGGGAAAGGTGTATATATATCCTTTTACTTTGTGATTTAGAGTAGATATACTCCCGTTATAAAAGTAGTATATATTTTCTCCGTTATAAAATTGTGCAAATATATCCTTTTTGTGGACGTAATTTAAAAAAAACCATTTATCTTATTTTTGAATTAACAAAAATGGCACGGGGTTTAGAAAAAAGTTGTTACACCCCGTAATTCCAGGACATGTTTAAGAAAATGTACGTAAGGAATCAGGACTCTAGAATGGGTACGAAAGAAAGAATTGTTTTTCCGAAGAAAAATCTTCCGAACGTCGGAAAAGAAAAATGTTCGTTGATGAGAATTAGATTCTCAAAATGCATTATTTGAGGAGTATAGAGTTTATTATCATTATGGAAATTTATTTTTTTACGGATTTAATCACGTAGGGTCCACCCGAGGAATTTTACGTTTTGTGGGGCTCACGAGGGTTACAAAATTTTATGGATGAATGAGAGGGCGACACGTGTCACCCCACCCCCACATGGTCATGCACGAATTTGGCAAGGGTGAAATGGTCAAATGACCAAGGAATTGATCAAGTCTTGACAAGCTTGAGATTATTGACTTAGTCAACTTGCCCACTTGTATAGATACTAAGTATTCTTCATCCTAGCCACACATATGTTGTAATCTTGACCCTCCATTGTGTTATATATACTACACTAGTAGCAAGACTTAGTCTTCAACACTTAGAAAAATTTCACATTGTTCTTGTCCACAAGAAGGCTCTCGGGTTTAGGGTAAATTCCACACAAAAATTTTTAGTTTGTGGTTCATTATTCACAAGACTTTAACCCAAGGTTCCTAAGGGTATTGTAAGGATATCTCAATAGAAAGATCTCGGAAAAATGACGTTTTTACGTTAGTCGCAAGGCGAAAACCTAAGTCGTTTTCATAAGTTTTGATTGGAAATGGAAGAGAAGTTGTTTGTGAACTTCTAAAGGCTTCAAATAGCGTATTGGATCGTGAAGGAAAGGAGCTAAGAATTGCTAAGGAGCGACTTTGAATCTTGGAATTTTATAAGGGCTTATCAAGGTAACAATCTTGTCGTTTTAGTAATTAAAGATTACTTATTGTTGTAGTTATGGATATTAGCAAGCATGAGATGTATATATTGAAGTTTGATAAGTGTTATGGCTATTGGAACCACTAATCCGAAACTAGCATGTTTAGCCTTTGAGATTACAATTCAATTTGGTTATTAGTTTAGTCGTCGCATGTTATAAAAAGAAGGAATTATAGTTGTTAAAGTTGTTTGCGATTATATAACATGTTAGACTGAGCAACTTGGATTGAAAAAGAATTGGAAAGGACTTTGTGTTGTTGTACATGTTAGCCGAGAATGGCTTTGGATATTGAACTACTTGGTATTAATTGTGGGGCAGAATTTTACACGTATTGTAAGGCGTGTAATCCCCTTTGATTGGTTGATGTATTGAGCCTTAAATGTGGCATGTTGGTTATTGATTTTCGGGCCTTGAAAAGGTGGAAAATGCGTAGAAACAAAGGAGGTCTTTGCCCAATTTTCCGTAGAATAAGAGACCGTATACTTAGTATCATTCTACGTTAGAAACTAGAAGTTGATAGTCGTGTTGTGGCCATTATAGGTTGACAATTCTACGTGTGGCGTATTCGACTTAGCTTGTGGATTAAGCCAAAAAGGTATGTGAATCATCTCCTCTTCTTCTAGCATGATTCCTTATGATAAAGAAAGTAAATCCTACTCCTTAAATGATTCACTCCTTGATTGTACTTGGATTGCCTAATATAGAAGTTGTTCTATGTACTTCATTGATTGTACTTTGGATGTTTAAATTGGAAGTTGTTATAATCCATTACCTTGATGAAATTTGGATTTTCAAAAGTGAAAGCGTTTTACTTGAAATACATAGAGTCTTGAAAAGGAAGTGGTTTCCAAATCTTTTGGATAGTGCCTTAGTTCCAAAACCTAAAAGTTGTTATAATGACTTTAGGGGAGTCAAAGGAGTGATTTACTTAATTGATTTAAAAGAGGAGAAATGACATGATTTAAAGAGAAGTAACTTGTATTAAAGGTGTGAGTTACTTGAGACTTAAAAGTAGAAGCTACTTGATTTCTAAGGTTAAGAAACTTGATTTCTAAAGTTATGAAACTTGATTTCTAAAGTTAAGAGACTTGAAGTATTTTGAAAGTATATGATACTTGGTTTTAAAAGTATAAGTCTCTTAGTTATTAAAAGAATGAATTTGTCTAAAAACCATAAAGGGTTATAACGGCTTTATGAAAAGTTAGTTATAACGGCTTTATGGAAGGTTAAGAGAGTTGTCTATTTTTGATTGATGGGCATAAGTTGTCTAGATTGTGAAAATTAGAAGTTACTTGGTTTCAAGTATTGAAATGAATTTCTAAAGGTGTAGTAACTCAATTTGAAAAATAGACATGTCTTGATACTACGGGTGTTAGTATCTTGGGGTTTTATATATAAAGGAGTCTTTGAAAAGAATGGACGTACGTAGTACTTTGACTTGTTTAAATGAGAATTATCCTATTTGTGCCTTGATAGTACTTTGACTTGTTTAAATGAGAATTATTCTATTTGTGCCTTGATAGTACTTTGGCTTGTTTAAATGAGAATTATTCTATTTGTGCCTTGATAGTACCTTGGCTTGCTTAAATAAGGATTACTCTTGGTTTGTGTAAAGGCATGGTATTGTCTTGGTTTATGTAAAAAAGGAAAGGCATGGTAATTGTCTTGGTTTGTGTAAAGACATGGTATTGTCTTGGTTTATGTAAAAAAGGAAAGACATGGTAATTGTCTTGGTTTGTGTAAAGGCATGGTATTGTCTTGATTTATGTAAAAAGGAAAGGCATGGTATTGTCTTGATTTGTGTAAAAAAAAAAGGAAAGGCATGGTATTGTCTTGGTTTGTTAAAATGATGGTTTATTCATTTTATAAATAAAGGTCAAGAATGGTTTGCTTGCATATGGGTTGCTCATATAGACATTCGTGCAAGTGTCGTATTTCCACATCTCTGCGTCCCTCCATAAAAGGGCCGTCAACTTGGTTCAAGAGATATCATGGAGTAGCTCCCCATGGTGGTGAGTGGTACACACTCACGGCGGGTCGGATAGACTCGGACGGGTTAAATTCCCGGAATATATAAGCCATGAATTAGTTATCCGTGATGCGAGTATCGTGTACCGATGATTCATTGCGGGTCCACATGACCTATGCGGGTGAAATAGTCCCTTGCGGGTGAAATAGTCCTATGATAGGTTGCATTATAACACAGAGGGTGGTTGACCCTGGCACTGACACGACCTTCATGTTTTGAAACGGTAGTGATTTCATTAATGAAAGGGTTCAGTGTGTTTATGACTTAAAGTGGAACAGTTGGTCTCATTGTTAAATGCATAACTTAAAAAGATAAAGATGATTGCATTACTCTCATGTTTGCAAGGTACAGTGTGCTGTTGTTTTGAGTTATCATACTTGCTTCCTGTTATATGTGAACTGTGTGATCTCCTTTACATTACTTACTGCTTCATATACTTGGTACATTCTTAAATCGACCTCGCCCGGGGCTGCGTTCATCTGCGCGAGTTTAGTCAGCGATTTGGTGATCTGCAGTGTAGGACCGCTTGCTCGAGTTTTGGATAGCTCCATTTGTTCGAGTTTATCATTTTGGTATAGATCCTCGATGCTGAGCTTTTATGCGATTATGGATCTGGCGGGGCCTTGTCCGTCATATTTGATAAAACTCTTAAGTGCAGTATTCATATGTGAGATTGGATTCGTGTACAGTGTAGTGTCTTTTTGTTATGTATATTATATGACAGCCTTGTCGGCTTTGCCCTTGCATGTTCGTTGGTTTTTAAAAAAAAACGAGGTGTTATTTAATTCCGCGAGTTACTTGTGTCAGTTAGGTAGAAGGGTGCCCAGGTAGGGCACCAGTCACGGGCCCGGAGTTCGGGGCGTGACAAAAGTCCACCCATTTTTTTTGTAGACATATCCGCCACTTTTATAATGGAGAGTATATATGCTCTAAATCGCAAAATTAAAGAATATATTTGCACTTTTGCCCTTGTATCAATAAACTTACTCATATTTTGCCTATTACTCCACAAAATAATTTTGAACAACAATGACCCTCCTTGGAGCTTATTCAGAATAAATTAGTTGCTAACTTTGATAACTGGAGCATTAAACACTGCTTTAGAGAGAGCAATAAGATAGCAGACATCCTTGTCAACTGGGGATAAAACTATTCGGTGCTTGTACACATGAATGATTTCCAGATGCATGCTTCCCAAAGATGTTAAAGGAGAAATCAATATAGACAAATTGCAGCTACCTTCTTTCAGGAGGAAGATTAATAAAATTTCTTTCTTTTTAGAAAGAAAATGTATAATTTCGATGTTACTTGATGTTGTATAGGTGACTACAAAAGGAATGTGTTCCTTTCAATGCTAACATTGTTTTTGTGAGTTATCAGAAATCATACTAATCCCATAGAATGGAGGTTGTTCCATTCTTATTAGGTGCAGAGGACGTAAAATGCTTCCATTTTCTAGAGATGAAGACGGAGGAAATTGATAAAAAAGAAAAAAAATTTAAAAATTGCAAGCTAGAAAATAGTAGTAATATAAATGGTCCCTTAAGTTTGAGAGTAAGTCTAAAGTTGTCATATAAGTATACCTTTGTACATATTAAATCCTTTAAATTGATCAGAACTAAAAACTTTTGGTCTCTTGTCATCGTTAGTTAAAATTAACGGACAATTGCACTCAAATTTTTGTTACTTATGATCAAACTTTTAGATGAGAGAAAAAAAATACATAACTGCTATGTTTCTTGATATATAGTACCATGAACCACAGTTTACGACAGCATGCATGAGAGACATTGCAAGTCAATGTACACAGTGCACATATTGAGATTGTTAAATATATGCTCTTTTCAGGTTGAGTTAGGCCCAATATCCATTCTTTTCATGATATCAAAAGTCTAGGTTATTTTACTTTTCCGCTTCTTATTTCTTTCTCAATTTTTCTTGAAAACCGTGACCAAACCCCCCCCCCCCCTCTTCGGTTTTTGAAAACCCGAGCCCCTCTCCCTAAAATATAGTCTTGTCCAAAAGTTCGTTCTATTCACCATGACTGATAAGAACACTTTTCATCCTGCCCTCACAGTTTCTAATATCAAGAGCGTTCTTCCTATTGTTTTTTTTACCTAAAAACGTCCAATATGGGACGTGGGCGGAATTATTCAAGATTCATGCGATAGCATTCCTCCTCCACATAATCCCACTGGCTACTCCTACGGCAGGTGATACAATGGCTACGAAGGTTGTGCCCACAAAAGCAGACGATCCAAAATTATGGGTCACGCTTGATGCAAATGTTCTTCAATGGATTTATGCCACAATATCCATGGACCTTTTACAGATGATTATGGAACCCAACTCCACAGCTATGGAGGCTTGGAATCGATTGCGTGATATCTTCCAAGATAACAGTCATTCCCAGATTGTTACCCTTGACCAGGAATTTTCCTAACGTTTCATCTTACTATAAACGACTCAAGGACTTGGCGGATCAACTTCGCAACGTGGGTGCTCCAGTTACTAATAGTCGTCTTGTTCTACAGATGGTTGCATACTTGCCTATAACGGTGTTGTTTCTATCCTTCGTCAAAGTAACCCCCTTCCGGATTTCTATCAAGCCCGCTCCATGCTCACATTGGAAGAAGCGGGTTTGGCTAAAAAGACGGCTATAGGGCTAGTCTCGTCGTCATGATGACTGAGTCCAATTTTCCGTCTTCCGGTTTCACCAACTCAAGCCAAAATCACAACAACGGCGGTGGTGGTAAAAAGGGTCGAAATTGAAAAAATGGCAAAAATTGTGGCGGCAACCGGAACAGTGGCGGTGGCAGCGGCAATCCTCGGCCCGATCGGCGATGGCGGCGATCACGGGGCCCATAGTGGGCCCAATGCACGATGATGGGCCCGATTCGAAGCGATCCGATGGCTTAGCTTTATCCGAAGCCAGGCGATTTTGGGCGATTTCTGCAGTGGCGAGTTTGAGCACATCTCGGGTTGAAGCGGCGATGCAGGGTGTTGCCACAGCCCTCAAGCTCATCACGCAATGGGGCCACACAAACCGACATTGAAGCCGCAATGCACACGCTTGGAATGACTCAACCGGACCCGAATTGGTACATGGACACAGACGCCACTACCCACATGACATTCGACCAATGTACTCTCTCGTCTTATTTCAATTTGAGCAGTAATCGTGGTATAATTGTTGGTAATGGTAATTCAATTCTAATTAAGGGTTATGGTCATAAAACATTGTCTCCTCCCCATTCACCACTTGTCTTGAAAAATACACTTCATTCCCCAAAACTAAGTAAAAATTTGGTGGTTGTCCGATAATTGGATTTCTATTGATTTTAATCCGTTTGGGTTTTCTGTCAAGGGTTTCAAGACGGGGAGTCCTCTCATGAGGTGTGACAGTAGGGGAGATCTTTATCCAATCACACCAAGTCTCATTTTCTCGCGTCAAGCCATGATATCCACTTTTGCAGCTCTTGCTCCTTCCTTGTGGTATGCTCGTCTAGGTCATCCGGGGTCGTATATTTTATCTACTTTAGATAGAAATAAATTTATTTCTGTTAACGATATTTCGACTTCTCACGCAAGCGTACGCATCGTTCACAAGTAATATAGTCTGGTAAGACCGAATATCATCCTCAGAGACTGGTTATCAAGTACCGATTATCTAAGCTTTAGTTTCTATTTGGTGAACGTTAATTGATTTGTATTTTTATCTAATAACTAAGGCTAAGTAATTGCAGAAAATAAACTAAGTATGATAATACTTTGGTTTAAATCAGTTATGAAGGAATTACATCTTCCAAAATCTTCGACTATCCACTTTATTCAATCCTTAATGCGACTAGAATGATTCTTCTTCTTCGTTAAGATAACGGTTAACTAGACTGTCTTATATTCCGGTTAGAGCAATATAATCACTCAACCCCAGTGCAGAATCCTTCTATATTTTTATGATAGGATTTACCACATAGGAGGATTAAGAACAATAACTTATAATGCTACACAAGTATCGGGGTACTTTCGTCCGCGATTTTAACCTATGTCTAGTCAATTACAGCATATCCAAATCTCACATTTCAGAATTTTGATTCGAAATCATATATGTTATGATAATTAGTGATCAATTAATTATCAAATATTCATACCAAATATTGACTAAATCTTAATCAAGCGAAGAAGAAATCAAACTACTGCATTAATTCATGAATAAAAGTTTCAAGCGATTCATAAGAAAAGTCCTAATAAAGTATTTAGTTCCTAAACATCGCCATGTCAAGAATTAATACAAACCAATATAAACTGAATTAAAAACAAAGAAAAGAAAAGAAACTTGAACCAAAGTTGTCTCTAATCCTGTGTTGTAGCCTCCTTTCTTCTCCCCAAAGTAGATGTGAGATGTAAGATCCCATATGCTAGGTAATGAGCAGGGTTTTAGGGTTTTATAGCTGGGGAAAGTTGCCCTTGCAGACTCTGAAAACGTGTCAAATTCGGCCAAGAATCAGAACAATGTGCCTCGCATCACGGTCCCGCTGGCCGCACGATTGTCACGACCTTAGGTTCGTGGATCGTGCCTTACCCGGGCACCCAAGTAGTCATACATCAGAGAAATCAGCGGAATATAAAAACAAGACATGAAACAAATGTGAAATGAGACACAGTTTATCTGAGAAAAAGTCGCCTTTCGGCATATATATATAAACAAGTCTGGCAGTTACATCCCAACTGTACAAGGACTACAGACCTCTAAGAAGGTAAACAACTATGGCGGGACAGGGCCCCGCCATACCCTGAATGTACATATATCTATTGTGTAGAAGTGCTCTGAGCTGGCTGTGGTGCAAATCTAGACTGCTGCTGAGGCCGTCCACCCCGAGAGCTACCAAAAGACCATGCCGTCCTAGCCCTCTTCTGCTGATATCACAACCCGCCGCCTCACGCCTCGCATCCAAGTGCATGAGCCTGAATGCGGGCAATGTCCATGCCCGGCTGCAGAGCTACACCCGAGCAAGACTCTGCCAAATAATCGTCTAGCCCGGTGACGTAGCGGTGCACTCGGTCCTCCATATCCGCTACTAATGCCGGGACATACCGAGACAACGAATCAAACTCAACGTTGTACTCACGGATGCGGCGCCTCTCGTCTCAAAGATCAAAACTGCCGACGCGCCTTCCTCATCTGCGGAGGCAAGAAGTGACTGAGAAAAGCCTCCGAGAACTCATCCCATACTGCTGGAAATGCATGTTCTCCCCGGGATAGCTCCCACGAATCAAACCAGTCGACTGCGGTATCACGCAGCCGATGCGAATTGAATATCACGGACTCGGTCTCCGAAGCCTTGATCACTGCGTGATCCTTCAAATCGACGGATGAACTCCTGCGGATCATCCTCGTGCCTCGACCGTAGAACTCGGCGCTACAACTTAGAAAATCCCGTAGCCTCAAACTATCCGATCTCGTGAACCACGTATGCTGCTGAATCGAATCGGCCCTATCCACTTATCTCATGTTCGCCACGATCTCGGCGATCGGGCCATCTTCAGAACCATCTCATCTCGCTTCCGGTGTGGGGATCGGAGTGCAGTCTATGTGGTCTCATGAGCCATCGCTGCAGCCTCTATACCTCTGGGCCGGCGGTGTCGTGGAACTCGCCGTATGAGGTATCGCCTCGTATAGGCGGGCACGGGCACAGGCTCGCCTCGTGGCCTCTGTGTCCTACTAGCGACTCGCTTTGCGCGCCTTCGGGCGGGTTGCCTTGGCGGAGGCATAAGCGTCTGAGAAAGGAATACGTTAGAGGGTCCAACTTATGACACAACTCTAAGGCACGATCTCAGAGTGAGAAGAATGGAAACCAATCCTAAATATCCTATAGCCTCCTGATTATTGGTGTGGTGCACAACACACCGATAATCAAGACTTTACTAGATACGGTCTGTAGACACTTTCCGAGGATTAACTGCTCTGATACCACTTTTGTCACGACCTGCCCGGGCGTGGATCGTGCCTTACCCGCACCCAAGTAGTCATACATCGTAGAAATCGTGAATATAAAAACAAGACATGAAACAAATGTGAAATGAGACACGCTTTATCTCGAGAAAAGTCGTCTTTTCGGCATATATATATAAACAAGTCCGGCGATTACATCCCAACTGCATAATAGACTACTGCACCTCTGGGCGAGGTAACAACTATGGCGGGACGGGGCCCCGCCATACCACGAATGTACATATATCTACAACACCGGGAGAACCATACCAAAAGTCGAGCCTCGGAGAAGATGGAGCTCACGACACCAAAGCAAAGATCCTAAGGATGCGGATCTAGCACTCGCTTCCCTTACTGCGGCATGAGCGCAGCCCCAAGGAGGTCGATAACAGTACCAAGTATGTGAAACTGTAAAGTACTTTAAATGAAATCATATCATTTTAAGACCAATTTTACAAGTATGTACGAAACAACCAATGTAACCGCACATAGTGCCACATCACAAACAAGAGCAATAATATGTGAATCAGAATGTGTCTTTTCTAGGCCGCGAATGATCAAGCAAGGCCAATCGCCCATAGTATCATTATGCATGCCTAATCTCGACTCAGAACCGTATAGGCCACTAGGCCCGCGTGAGGCATTCCCCGCATCGAGGGTAGCTACTCGCCGGCATCGCCCCGACTCGTGGTCGCGTAGCCACATAGACCGCATGAGGTATTCCCCGCACACTAACTCGGAACTCGTAGCTCGCATAGGTCCTGGACCTCATGAGGCATCCTCGACGGGGCAGCTTAACCCCCGGTATATCATGTCAAGAGGTGAGTGGTATAATACTAACATAACGGTTTATCGTTAAGAAACATAAGCACAATAAGAATAACCTCTTTATACAAACGTTTACAAGACACTAACACACATAACATCATAATATGTCTACTCATCAAACCATCTTACTATACTTTCCAGAAATCAATACAAGTCTTTCATAACACATAAGTAAACCGTTCCTTTTATCTTTCTTAAGTCGTTATACCTAACTTCCCATAAAGCTAGTATAACTCTTAAACTTTTTGTTTAAAAAAACCAAGTATTACTCTTCTTTCAAAAATGATTCATAATTCCTTTGAAATACTTCAAGATTCTTTATTATTTAGACTCAAGTCAAAAGACGTCAAGTAAAACCATGTTCAGTTAACACACGTACGTCTACCGTACTATATATATATTTTAAAATATCATGCTCAAGAGGATAGGAAGAATCACATACCTTCTCGGCGAAATCCACCTGCCAAGTCGAGTATGTCGCGCGCAGAGTATCAACCTATAATAGTCAAATACGTCTATCAACGTCTAGACTACTCTGTAGGATATTCTAAGCAGAAGGTTCTCTATTCTACGGAAAATTGGGCAGCATTTCCCTACCCGTCAAACTACTCAAGTCTACTGTAAATACAGTCCTATGTAAGTACAGTTCAATTCTTCATTTATATTCTTCTGATGTGATTTCAGTTCAATTCTATTCTTTAATATCCTTCTATGTATCTTATACTTATTTCTATACTACTACAGTATGTAATCTCCAATTACAATAGAAGGATAGGATTATTTACCTTGATAAGCCCAAAATTATCCAAGATATAAGTCGATCCTGAGCAAGGTTTAGCTCCTAATCTGTACGCTCCAATCCGCTCCAAGAAACCCTTAGAAGTTTCTACACAACTTCTACTTACTACTTCAACCAACTATGAAGTTTCTCCTAGGGTTTCGTTTAGTGACTAATGGATATAAGGTAGTATTTTCCGGGCTCTAAGTATAGAGGTAACTTTGGAAATACTACAAGGGATTGGCTAAGGTATTTTGGAATAGTAACTATACTTGAAGACAATTCTTCTACCAAGGGAGGGGGGTGTTTCGGCTAGAGCTCTCTGGGGAGTGGGCTTTGGATGAGAAGCTCACAAGGGAGAAGGGAGTTTTTGAGACTTGGAAAAATGATTTGTGGATGAAGAATTCTTCCAACTTAGGGGGGGTATTTATAGGACTACCAAGGGCCAAGATTAATGCAAGTGGAGGGCAAGTGGAGGGTGTAGATTTGCACATGTGTACCTTATCCATCTACTCCACAAATATCTCACCAAACATTGACCAAAGGTTTATGACCTTTAAAACAACAAAAACGTGCCATGGTTCGTCCCCCTCATTTCCGCCAACTTGAGGGTGACACATGTCGCCCTCTCGTTGGTCCAAAATATTTCATCTCTCGGAAAAATCCGCAAAAATAATAAATGTCGCAACCGTAATTTTCCCTTCGCAAGGTTTGGAAAACTTTTCCTCGGAAAACAATTCTTTTCGGGGGTTGTGCACAATTTCGTCCCTTGCCTAACTTAAGGCTTAAACTTTTGTACGTACGCCCTCACGTACATACTCTGAAAATACGGGGTATAACAGCGATGCCGGAAGTCCTATAGCCAATCAGCCTCGCAGCAGTTTGGGCACCGCGGTCCTGCTGACTGGCACCGCGATACCGGAATCGTCCACTTTCGATTTTTGCGATTTTTCGTCATTTTCTCGTCCGGACTTCGTCTGATTTCTTCTACACTTTCCGGGACTTCTTAGGCTTCATTCCTTGGCCCTTTTAGTTTGCAATTCCATCTAAATCAAGCTCGTTTCCTCCTCTTTTTGCCATTTTCTCCATTTAGGACCGTTGTGACTCAAAAGAAAGAAAAACAACCTAACACGACACTTATTTGAATGAAAAATGGGAAAATACTAACTAAAAATGACAAAAATTGTATACAAAATACACCTAACAAATACCCCCAAACTTAACCTTTACTCGCCCTCGAGTAGAGCACTTAACAAAAACAAAGACTCTATGAAATGGATCAAGTAGTTATAGCAATGCTTCTTCAAAATCATGGATGAAATATAGGCTAATATGTTAGAACATATATAGCATGAATAATCACCAATCTAAAATTTCAAGTTAGATATTTCGCAAATTCATTTCAATCACAATCAATGGAAATACAAACACCTAACCTATACATGTCAATTTCATTCCATCTTTTCCAAAATGTTATTGACTTGTTTACTTGCTATTCTCCACTAATCATATACATACATATTAAAGATCATCAGGACTTTCAAGGGTTGTAATGTAGGCTTAGGCAGGGGTAGGTAAAAATAGGCATTTAGGCTCCAATTACGTACCATAAGCTATTTTCATTCAACTCTTTCTTCCTTCTTTTTTTTTTTAGTCTCATACCTATTTCCACCTTTTTTATTTTGAGAGAATGAGACACATTATAAATAACAAGCACCCCCAAACGTAGACTTTTACATATTTTTCATTGGGGCATCAAATTTTCATTCTTTTTTTATCTCTTTTTCAACACTTTTTATTCCAAGAATCTTCAATTATCACTTATGGGACAAACATGAAATCATAGGGTGTCAAACAAAGATATTATTTTAGGCTCAACGGGGCTGACCAAGGATACAATTTATGTCAGGGTAGGTAATGAATGGTCAGAAGGGCTATCAATGAAATGTCTGAATCATCTCCCTAAACATGTACATCTTAACTAGCTTGCCTCAAATAACAAGCAAACAGATTTTCTAGACATTTTCAACCTCTATTTCCATAATCGACACACATAGGCTAAGCACAAATATCCCAAATAATTAGATGTCATAATTTTTTGACATATCTAACTTAAGCACACAGATTGTCGCTTTTAATTACATTACATTAGCTCACTTTATCCACTCAATGTATTTAACAACTACAACCTACATGATCCATAAAAAAAATTATGACTCAAAACTACACAAAGATAAATCAAAAGACTCAAACACAAAATAATAAAACAAAATAAGACACCCCCCACCAAACTTAATCGATACATCGTCCCCAATGTGTGAAGACTAAAAGTAGGGACAACTTAATGACACAACACAACGGTCATAAAGGAGGTCTGGGATAAGATTCTTGAGTTTGCACAAGCTTCTGGGCTCTCTGAACTTCTGAATTTCAGCCTTTTGACACTTAGTTTCCATTCCAACTGACATCAAAACATAAGACAAAACCCAAGACCGTGAGACTATTCA
The DNA here is from genome assembly GCA_029844215.1 of Przewalskia tangutica. Taxonomy (NCBI): domain Eukaryota; kingdom Viridiplantae; phylum Streptophyta; class Magnoliopsida; order Solanales; family Solanaceae; genus Przewalskia; species Przewalskia tangutica. The sequence goes on from CM056730.1 coordinate 113,291,001, forward strand.
AGATAAAATAAAACAAACTAAAACAAGAATTGAAATAACATAATTAAAAATATTGGGTTGCCTCCCAACAAGCGCTGTCTTTAACGTCTTTTAGCCGGACGCAATTAATCATTACTAGTTCCCAGTGGATCCTTCTGTGAACTGCTTGCAATCCGCACAGTTATTGTTGCAGGTTTCACTTCAACTAAAATAATTTTTCCAAGCAAGGGCCTCAGATTTAAGATTGTCCCCCCAATTACACAAGACATGCTTGTCTTCTAGGCTCTATATACTGTAGGGATCGGTGAAACTCCCTACATCTCTCAACTTTTGGTGGTGCCCTTGACGGTATGAACTTTCTGGGTGGGGCTTAGCAAAGACATCTGGAGGTGTTTCTTCTGCAATGGGTAGAGCAAAAAGGGACTCCAAGGAATCCAAAAAGGTGAAAAATTGGATTTCAGTAACCCCTTCTTTCTCTACACCAACCACCTTTCTCAATTCTTCAACAGTTTTGTGTGGTTCAGGCTCCTCACTTTGCTTACCACTTCCCATAATGGTGTCGCTAGGCAGATTTTCTTGCAGTACATTGATCACCATATCCATCAGTTGCCCTATTTGTATCTCCAGATTTCTGATGGACACCCTTGTCTCAGCCATAAACTGAGTCTGACACTTGGTGAGCTCATGAATGGCTGTCTGCAACTCATTTCGATCTTCCTGGGGAACCTGTGATTTAGGTTGTTGCTGATGAATCTGATGTCCCTGATAGTAGTAGTAATCCATTTTTTTAACTTTACCTACAAAATAAGAAAAACAACAAAAAGTGATAAAAAGATGCTCGCAGAACACGTTAGAAACTTGTTCTTGGAGCAACCAAATTAGAAATAAAATAACATGACCATATATATATAACCCAAATTAGAAATAAGAATAGATAATTTGATATTGAAAGTACGTCAGTCCCCGACAACGGCGCCAAAAACTTGTTAGCGATATTTCGACTGCTCACGCAAGCGTACGCATCGTTCACAAGTAATGTAGTCTGGTGAACGTTAATTAATTTGTATTTTTATCTAATAACTAAGGCTAAGTAATTGCAGAAAATTAACTAACTATGATAATACTTTGGTTTAATTCAGTTATGAAGAAATTAGGGCTTCCAAAATCCTCGACTATCCACTTTATTCAATCCTTAATGCGACTAGAATGATTCTTCTTCTTCGTTAAGATAGCGGTTAACTAGACTGTCTTATATTCCGGTTAGGGAAATATAATCACTCAACCTCAGTGCAGAACCCTTCTATATTTCTATGATAGGATTTACCACATAGGAGGATTAAGAACAATAACCTATAATGCTACACAAGAATCGGGGTACTTTCGTCCGCGTTTAACCTATGTCTAGTCAATTACAACATATCCAAATCTCACCTTTCAGAATTTTGATTCAAAATCATAAGGTTATGATAATAGTGATCAATTAATTATCAAACATTCATACCAAATATTGACTAAATCTTAATCAAGCGAAGAAGAAATCAAACTACTGCATTAATTCATGAATAACAGTTTCAAGCGATTCATAAGGAAAGTCCTAATAAAGTATTTAGCTCCTAGACATCGTCATGTCAAGAATTAATACAAACTAACATAAAACTGAATTAAAAATAAATAAAAGAAAAAAAACTTGAACCAAAGTTGTCTCCAATCCTGTGTTGTAGCCTCCTTTCTTCTCTCCCAAAGTAGATGTGAGATGTAAGATCCCAGATGATAGGTAATGAGCAGGGTTTTAGGATTTTATAGCTGGGGAAAGTTGCCCTTGCGGACCCTGAAAACGTGTCAAATTCGGCCCAAAATCGGAAAAACGCGCCTCGGCACCGCGGTCCTGCTGGCTGGCACCGCGGTGCCGGAAGTCCTGTAGCCAATCAGCCTCGCAGCAGTTTGGGCACCGCGGTGCCGGAATCGTCCACTTTCGGTTTTTGCGATTTTTCGTCATTTTCTCGTCCGGACTTCGTCTGATTTCTTCTATACTTTCCGGAACTTCTTAGGCTTCACTCCTTGGCCCTTTTAGTATGCAATTCTATCTAAATCAAGCTCGTTTCCTCCTCTTTTTGCCATTTTCTCCATTTAGGACCGCTGTGACTCAAAAGAAAGAAAAACAACCTAACACTACACTTATTTGAACGAAAAATGGGAAAATACTGACTAAAAATGACACAAAAGGTATATACAAAATACACCTAACAATTTCCTGTAAGAGTACGCGTAGTACTCCACATTTGTCAATCTTGTTCTCTAGGAAAAAATATTAAGTTGACATTTGTAGCTTCGAATTCTCATACTTCAATGTCATTTGATATTATTCATAGCGACTTATGGACATCTCCTGTTCTCAGTTCTATGGGTCATCGTTATTATGTTTTATTCTTGGATGATTATTCTAATTTTTTATGGACGTTTCCAATAGCGAAAAAATTCCCAAATTTTTTCCATCTTCGTAAAATTTAGAGCTTCCATTAGAACTCAATTCGAACGGAAAATAAAAAATATTCATTGTGATAATGGCAAAGAATATGACAATGGGGTGTTTCGGGAGTTTTGTGCTAACAATGGGATAAATTTTTATTTTTTTTGTCCTCATACGTCGTCACAAAATGAGAAAGCTGAACGTAAAATTCGTACCATAAATAACATTATCCGCACCTTATTGGTTCATTCTTCTGTCCCTCATTTGTTTTGGCATCATGCTTTACAAATGGCTACATATCTGCTTAATATTCTTCCTTCTAAAGGTTTGACATATTCGTCCCCTCTTTATATTTTATATAATACGACTCCTTCGTATACACATCTTAGGGTCTTTGGGTGCTTATGGTATCCCCTCTTTCCGTCTACCACAATTAACAAACTTCAGGCACGTATTACCCCTTGTGTGTTTTTGGGTTATCCGTCAAATCACCGTGGATATAAATGTTTTGATTTGTCAACTAAACGAATCATTATTAGTCGTCATGTTATTTTTTATGAGTCCTAATTTCCATTTTCTAAAGTAGATAATCCCGTGCCTAGTTCGTATGATTTTTTGGATGATGATGTCTCACCCTATATTATCTATCATTTTTCGGATATGTCCCGCAACCCATCTCCACTGGGCGGCTGTCCATTGGTCTCATCGCTCCATCCCGACATTCATGCTCCCGTAAGCGATCTTTGGGCTAATCTCGACAATGGACGGTTGCTCACCCGATCACAGAGGCGGTCGATGCTTCTTCTTGCCGGATCAGTGTTGGGCAGCGGGCCATCACTGTGGCGATCCGTCCGTCTCCTAAAAATTCCCAAAATTCCCACAATCCAGCCCCGAGTCATGGTCCAGTCACCCGATCCCAACAGGGTATTTTTAAATCAAAAAGACATTTTAATTTAAATTCTAATGTTCTTAAATCACTCTTACCCCATAATACCGTGTCTGTCTTAAATGACCCAAATTGGAGCCATGACCGATAAATATAATGCTCTTATTGATAATAAGACGTGTGAGTTGGTACCCCGTCCATCTGATGTTAATATTATTCGGTCTATGTGTATTTTTTCTCATAAGGATAATTCTGACTGTTCTTTTGCAAGACATAAGGCTCGACTTGTAGGTGATGGTAAGACTCAGCAGGTTGGTGTAGATTGTGGTGAGATATTTAGTCCGGTGGTCAAGCCGGTTACCATTCGCATCGTGCTCAGCTTGGCTCTATCGAAATCATGGCACATTCATCAGCTAGACGTGAAGAATGCATTCATACGTGGTGATCTCAAGGAGACAGTCTATATGCATCAGCCCTTGGGGTTTAGAGATACTAGATATCCTCATCATGTCTGTTTATTGAAGAAGTCCTTGTATGAGCTTAAACAGTCTTCACGAGCTTAATATAAGAGGTTTGCTGACTATGTTTCGACTATTGAGTTCTCTCACAGCAGGTCTGATAATTCATTATTCATATATCATCGGGGATCTTCCATGGCTTATATACTACTATATGTGGATGATATTATCTTGAATGCCTCTTATGATGCTATACGAAAATCCATCATGACAATGCTCAGTTCTGAGTTTGCCATGAAAGACTTAAGGCCATTGAGTTATTTTTTGGGGATTGTTGTCACTCGTCATGCAGGAGGACTGTTCTTATCACAGAGGAAGTATGCAGCTGAGATCATTGAGAGGGCTGAGATGTCATCATATAAGTCCACTTCTACTCCAGTTGATACTAAGCCCAAACTAGGTGCTACAACTGGCTCCCTCGATGAGGATCTCACCCGCTATCGTAGTCTTGCAGCTGCAGGGCCCTACATTATCTTACGTTCACGCGATCTGATATTATGTATGTCGTACAACAGATGTGTTTGTTTATGCATGATCCCATGATTGAACATATGAATGCACTCAAACACATTATTAGGTACATTCAGAGAACACTTGATTATGGCTTGCATTTGTATCCTTCGTCGACGTCTACACTTGTCTCATATACAAATGTTGATTGGGGTGGTTGTCTAGATACGATACGATTTACATCTGGCTATTGTATGTTTTTAGGTAATAACTTGTTCTCATGGTCTGCCAAGCGGCAATCCACGTTTTCACGTTCAAGTGCAGAGGTCGAATATCGAGGGGTAGCCAATGTGGTTTCTGAGTCATGTTGGTTACGTAATCTTCTGTTAGAGCTTCATTGTACTATTCAGAAAGCTACCTTGGTGTATTGTGATAATATATGTGTCATCTACGGTAATCCAGTTTAGCACCAGCGCACTAAACACATAGAGATGGATATTCACTTTGTTCGAAAAAAGGTAGCTAGTGGACAAGTACACGTATGTCATGTCCCTTCCAGATATCAAATTGCAGACATCTTTATAAAGGGTCTTCCCTCGGTTCTTTTTTATGATTTTAGAGACAGTCTCAGCGTACGAAGAACGTCCGCTATGACTGCGGGTGTGTGTTAAATATACACATGATATACATGTATATAGAGTGTATATTGAGTATATTACCAAGAGGCAATCCCGTGTCCGAGAGGTGTTGGGCCTCGGTCCAGCAGCCCAGCCAGGTATAAAGTGTATATAGCATTTATGGTATAATTGTACATTAGACTTGTATATTAATTAGTCTCGTAGTCTTACCATAATTGTATGATTAGTTTTACCATAATTGTTCAATAAGGGATCTTCCATTTATATACAGGTCTTACTCTCAGCTGATTATCTTAATTTCGCTCATTCTAATATCTAATCGAACTTTGAGGTCTATCATATATATACATAGATCGAGCTGATGAGAATATATCAATGGTGTATATATATACAAAAAATTGTTTAATTGTATTGCAGGTATTATTTGGATCGGCATAAAGCATACATAGCTTAAGATAAAAACAAGCATTAATTATACCTCTAATACAAACCTTTACTTCATGCTAGCCTTGGCACATGGGTTAATTTGATCCAAAGGTAGAGTGAAGTCCAACAAATAACATGTTTCCGTGTTCCAAAAGGAAATTGAGTTAAACTTCTTGAACTGAGACGTGATGGTTGACGACAGAAGAGAAAGGGGTAACCCTGAGCATGGTCTCCACCGGAATGAGTGAAAGTCAGAAATAAAGAAACTATAGAGTTTTAAATAGCTACTTGTTAGTATGCTTATTTTATAACTTAGTGGTTGCTAATTAAGCACGACGTTATGCCCTAGATCATATACTACTATTGTTGATTCCCTTTACTACCTATGGTTAATAATGATGTCCTCTTGAGCATCACCAAGCAATAGTAGTTTGTGTAGATTCTGTTAAATTTGAATTATTGGAGATCACAATGACAACGAAAGAAGAGAAAACAAGAAAAGATTTTGAACCATGGCATGAAAAAAGGTGATCCTACGTAGCACTTCTATTTCTGGACAAACTCACATTGGTCCGTAGGATTGGTTGATCGTCAAATAGTACTGTAGTAGTACATAAATATGTCATAATCACTAAAAAGGGTGTCCACATGTATCAATGTTTTTAAACAGCTAGCTATTTTCAGAAATATGCCTAAATTCAAAATTAGTTCTAGAATAAGTCTTAGGGGCCTAGGAATATTAACATATATAGTGCTGTTGGCCTACACTTGGAAAATGAAAACATTCACATATTGGAGCAGATAATATGTTCACATAAATAACAGAGAAAATACATTTTTCATCCATACAAAACTCACTTTAGTAATTAAATTTTATTTATAATTAGTTATCTCTCTAAACAACTTATACGTGAATTAAACTCAACCTTAAGTTTCAATTTCATTCCTTCTTCTTCACAGCCCCGCTCCAACCAAACCTATTTTCTCCATTCCTTCTTCTTCACACCGCCCCCACCCCAACTAAACAACTCGATAGAAAGTCTTTGCACAGCCAAATACCATCAATGTCACTGATTTTTCCCCAGCTACTATGACTTTCTCAAAAAGTGACCCGGATAGCGCTTTTCCATTGACCCGATTCTCTGTACAATGAGCATGGAGAAGTTGTTCGTGTTCGCTGTTTGATTATGACTAGCCAAACGCATCGGTTAGAATCGTCTTCAGCTCTTCCATATTTTTGTTAATTATCTAGTACTTTGAAGTACCAATAAAAAGTTAGTCACGGGCTAAGAGGATTCTTGTCATGGTTCACCACCCCCCTCCCCTCTTACCTTCTTACACCACAAAGTAAAATTATTATATTAATAGTAGTCAATTTATTTCTCTCCAACATTTAGTTCAACAATGGTGGTTAAATGTTCAACAATGGTGGTCATTCAAATGATGGAATAGATAGGATAGTGACAATAGAGGACAACAATGGCGGTCATTCAAATGATGGAATGGAATAGATAGGATAGTGACAATAGAGGAGAAGGTCTTTTGGAGAAGACAATAAATAAAGAGAAATAAAAAATTTAAAAGGAAAAGTGAGACCCACAAATTTTATTTGTCTCAAAATAAAAAATTCATACATTAAAAATATATATATTAATATTATCAAAAAATATTAAGAGTATTAATTATATATTGATCATTAAAAAAAGACGTGTATTATTTTATCATCTTTTTTATTATTGTTTTTCCTTCTCACTTGCTTCCACGAAGGTGAGTACACCCTCTCTACTTAGGGGATATTTAGTACACTATTCACAAGAATAAGGGGTAAATAATTGCAAGTAAAATTTAATTATTATAGCAAGTTTTTGATGCAAGTTTAGGGGTGATTTTATGTAGCAAGCCATGCAACTACAGAAATTAAACTCAATTCAACGACCCTTAACTAGAAATTTATAATCATTTCATCATATGCATGTGGCATATTTAATTTGAGTTTAGAGGCAGATTCAGGATTTAAAATCAATGAGTTCAATCTTAATTATAATTTTTGGCATTAAATCTGTCACGATTCAAATCGGAGGACCGCGACGGCTACCCGAATCCCACCAGGTATCGCAATTCATACCTTCCACCCCTATTCATAATTAAACACAGACTAAGCCGAAAGAAAACTATATGAAATTCTTATTCATATAATCATCTTATATATATATGCATATCCATACCAAGACCGGCGAGGCCATACAAAACCATTATCCAAAGGACACTTGTCTACAAGCCTCTAAACAGTATACGACATCAAAATATCATGCCGGAACTGCAACTCTGGAACAAATAGAGTGCTCCAACATCAACTGAACCAGCAACCTACCAGCGTCACAGCGTGAATCATCACTCTCTTTAACTGAACCTGCGGGCATGAAACGCAACATCCCGACAAAAGGGACGTCAGTACGACTGTTGTACTGAGTATGTTAGGCATGAACAATAGTATAATAGAGATGTAACAGTAACTGAAACAGAAACAACCGACATCAGTAAATACCTCTGAGACCCCAATCCACATATCTAAATGTTATGCAATGCAAATACGGTATAATACTGACCACATATGCATCTTCCTCTTCATAACAACCTTTGTGGGCATCATTTCAATATCGGCCTCAGTGGACATAAAATGTTTATATGTCATGCATGAAGCAAATGCGGTAATACATATATATTGGCCACACAAGGGCATCTTCCTTCCCAATCACATATGTATAATTTTCCCCTTAATCTAAAATCTTCCTTCATTAAGCCACTGATGCATGATTTATGCACACACTTACGCAAGTGCACGTATCGTGACAAGTAATATAGTCTAGGTAAGACCGAATATCGTCCTCAGGGACTGATTTTCAAGTACCGATTATCTATCTTATGGTATCTATTTGGTTAACGTCAATTGAATTGGAATTCTAAACTAATAATGCAGGAAATAAACTAATTATGAAAATACTTTGATTTAAATCAGTTATGATGGAGAATTAGGGCTTCCAAGATCATCAACTATCCACTCTATTCAATCCTTAATACAATTAGACTAACTTCTTCTTCTACGTTAAGATAACAGGTTAACTAGACCGTTTTATACTCCTGTTAAGGTAATATAAACACTCAACCCCAATGGAGAACTCTTCTACCTTTCGGTGACAAGATTGACTACAAAGGAGGATTAAGATCAATAACCTATTAAGCTACACAAGTATCAGGCTACTTTCGTCCACGATTTAACCTATGTTTATTCAACTATAACATATTCACAATCTCCCCTTTCGGCTTTCGATTAGAAATCATATAAGTTATGATAATTAGTGATCAATTAATTACCAAGCAATCAAAACAACTATTGAATAAATCTTAAAACAAGTGAAGAAGAAATCAACTAATATATTAATTCATGAATAGAGTTTCAAGTGAATCACAAGGAAATCCCTAACAAAGTAATTAGCTCCTAGCCATAGTCACGCTAAGAACTAATATAATCTCCATACATGAACTGAAATAAACAAAGCAAAAAGAAAGAAAAGAAAATACTCAAGAACGAGTCTCCAAGCCTTCTAGCATTCAAGGATTGTGTTGTGGAATATTTACAAGATGGAATGGAATGAAATGGTGGGTGGTGGAATGGGATGGGTGATGGATTGTGGAATGAAGGATGTAGAATGTTTGAATGTAGAATGAATGATTCTTCTAATGATGTAGAGACTATTTATAGATCAAGAATTCTTTAGGTAAAGGGTTAGGGATTATGTAGGTAGGAAAGGTTATGGAATCATTTTAGGTAAAGGTTTTAGGAAAAGTTATGGAAAAGGGTTAAGGAATATGTAAGTAGGAAAAATTATCCCTTTTGGACTCTGAAAATGTGTCAAATTCGGCCCAAAAACTCAAAAATCCCGCGTGCTGCATGCCTGATCGGCGCGCATGAAAAATCGAAGCTTGGACGGCCGGTGGTGGCGTCGCCTTCTTGCCCAGCGCTGGCGTAGCTGGCATTCTTCCGGATTTTTCGTTTCTTCGTCCTTTGTTCGTTCGGTCTTCGTCTGATTTCTTCTATATTTTCCGGAACTTCTTAGGCTTCATTTCTTGGCCCTTTTAGTGTGCAATTTCATCTCATTTAAGCTCATTTTCTCTTTTTTTCGCCATTTCTCCATTTCTGACCGCTGTGACACAAAAGAAAGGAAAACGACTCTAATACTATACTAAACATAAATGAAATGAGTAAAAATACTAACTAAAAATGACTCAAAAGGTGTATATAAAATACACCGATCAACCACACATGCTTTATCATTATCATATCCCAGCTGATTAGGTGGTCTGCGTTCCCCTTTTTCCATCTCCAATATATAGTCTTGGGTTAAATATGAATGCAATGTAAATGCAAATGAAAATGCATGAATGATAATAAAATATTCCTTGAATTTAATGGACGACAATAATATCCTTGCTCCTTTGGTTAGCATTATGAAAACATCTGATTGGTGATAACAAATTCGAACTGCCTAATTAATTCTTTATGTTCTACGAAGGCCAGGTAACAAATTGATTATTTAGTGTTCTTCCACTATCAAGAGTAATTTTAATATGAGCCGTGAGTAATTTATATTTATAATAATCTTATCTAATCAACGGTGAACTAGAAATGTAAAACAAATTGATTATATCTTAGTTTCTATACAAATGACATTCTAAAATCTTGAAATAACTGTGTTTCTAATAGTGTGAACATATTAAGGGCACAAAATCATTTCAATATAATTTGTTTGTCGATACCTTTTTCACTTAGCGCTGCAATGACTTATTTCAACACGTCTACTAAAAACATACCCACTTATTTATTAAATCAGTCTCAGCACTTAATACTTATCAGTTACTTTAAATTAGCCAAATCAAATCGGCTTCAGTGCTTACTAAAAACTCTTATGAATATCAACATATCTCTCATATGCCTCAATAAAGATTTAGAAACAATTTAGATATTATTTTAGCATAGAATCAATAACATGAATATTCCTTAACTTTTAAGAGTAAAGTAGCTTATGAGACATTACCACAGTTACGGTTCATACGTAGAACATGACAAAAGAAAGAAATAATTTACCTTAATATACCTGAAATATTATCCCTAAATAATAACGGAACCAGCCCCTCTTTAATGTTGCTTGTTTAACGTTACTTTTGAAATAATATTATAAGACCCTTTTCGTTCTAATTGAAAATGAAGAACAAATCATTTATCTAATGAACTAATTGCTAATAAATCGAAATGAAGGAATTGTTTGTTTGGTAAGTTAACTACTACTGGACCGAAATGAGTTGCTGAATGTTTCATCAAAGAATTCTCAAGGTTTAAATATAAATTCCCAATATGAGAATGGATTGACCCCTTAATCATTATGTCCTCCACTTGGCCATCTTCGCGGTGGAGGACTCTATTTGACGCCACCTACGCCCACATGCAATCCACCTCATTTGTGAAGTGACGTGCTTCCGCATAATTTATCAATCACACACATAATTAGTTTTAGATCTCACTTCATTTAAATCGTAAAAGTTCATAAGACTTTCGTATACTCGATATTATAATTCGTGTATGACACTAATTCATAACTTATTTATGCATACTTCAAAATTTATTCCCGATTTCCGTCGTCACATTTGTTACATTCAAAATTATTTTGGATCACACCCTTTTATATATTAATCTCCTATTAGCGTATGTAAACATATTCATGCTATTATGCTAGCCTCGATCATATTATAAAGTTGATTGCCTTTATCACATTTTGGTTCATAATCATTTTCCTACGTCAACGTGTATCTCCATGCAACAGTAGCTTTAGTTGATTCTTTTAAGTTTGAATTATTGGGCAGCGCACTAAATCAGGAAAAAATTGAAAAGGTAAATATGTCAAATGGCCATGGCAGGCAGGACTCCTACGTAGCACTTCCACGTCCTCACATTTAAAAAGTGCATGATCTCCTATTTGATGATATTGACAGATCATTATTTTGGAAAATCATGTACTCCTAATTTTAAAGGTAGTCTTGGCATAAAGTTGCTTTCACGTGATGTAAAAATTATAGGTTCAAGCCGTGGAAATAACATTTTGTAGAAATGCAAGATAAGACTTGTATAATAAACTTTTGTGGTTCGATTTTTTTCTGGACTCCGCACAGTAAGAAGACTTTTCCGTCTCAACAGTTGATTGCGAATAGCCCAAGGAATAGAAAAAGCGGGGATCGACATAACAACGGTATGCTCTTTATGATATCGGCTTATGATTCAATTGCCATGTATTTAGCTATTGAGCTTCAAAGTTTATGTTTATATGTGATCGCAACATCAAAAAGAAAGTCTGAATTTTCTACGGAAGTCGGCTCGAAATTTTTTAATACTTAAGCAATTCTTCTTATTCTTCTTCTTTCTTAGTTGAAGTTCTGAGTTTAGTGCACCGAACTGTCTTTTTTATGTACTCCTGCTTTTTACAGGTCTAGAATTAGAAATTCACGCAAAGCAACTAAATATACTTTTACCGACAACAAATATCTCGTTGAATTTGGAAAAAAAAATGTATTTGAAGTTGATATTTGATAGAATATTGTGTATAACGGTTAGCGAAATTACCATAATTGTATTGTAGGATTCTTGTATAAGTAGAATTAGAATATTAGAAGTATAGTAGAAATATGATTTTCCATATTTGGAGATTGTAAATTGTATATATGCATATTCATTCAATAAGAATAATCAAGGAATTATTTTCAGGGCACACTTGATTATAGATAGCATTTATATCCATTTTTAACATGCAATTAGTATCGATAATAACCATAACAACAACAACAAGAACCGAACCCAAATGTCTTCAAAACAGTCCCCAAATTCGGCTACAACACCCAAAATAGTCACATGCATATCTCTTATTTCCAATTCCTCCTAAGACAAGTTTATTCCTTAATTACAACATCATGCAACTCCATTTATACAATAAGAAGGAAGAAATCTTACCTTAATCTTAGCCCAAAACAGTCCACAATACACGGCACCACTGCTCCATTTCCGTTACCATTTTCACCCTTTCTTCAACTAAAATGACATGCATGTAATCTACAAGTTTAATCCATCATTCTTACATGTTTCTCTTCCAAGTTAATCATCTCCAAATCTTGAATTTTGGAGGCTGAAAATCGGTCCAGTAGTGGCCGAGACTCACTGTTTTGTGAGCTTTCCATGGCTAGAACTTAGTGAAGAACTTAATCTAGTATGAGGGAGTTGATTTTCATCTTTAACTAGCTATGGAGGAGGGTGGAAATTGATTGGAGAATATAGAGTGGAGGTGTGAGGGTATAGTTTGAAGTAGAGGTCTTGAAAAGAGAGGGCATGGGTATTGTAATCTGAAAATATTTGGCTGCTGGCACAAGTCCCACGATTTGCCCACTTATAATAATCCTCTTCATTTAAATTAATCCCACAATAAAATAGCCAATCTCCCACATTTAATAGAATTCTGAAATTTTCATAAGATCTCACATTCTTGACGTCATAATTTATAATACGTTACTAATCCATTACGGGAATATATATAACTTATCATTATAAATTTCCATTGTCACACCTATAGTAGCCAAAATTATTCCAGAATTACATCCTTGTATACAAATTTCCGGATTAGCATATATGAATATACTTTATATCCAAGATTCGAATCTCATTCTTTAATTACGTTCTCTAATTATCATCTTAAAATGACGAGGTGTAACAATATCTTTAAGTTGTATCTTGTTGTTGGCTTTGTTTGTGAGTTGTGGATATGCATAAATAGGGGAAGTGCTGCCCAAATTTTTATAGAAAAGAGAGTCATCGTTCGATATAACTTACGTTAGAAATCATAGAGTTGACGAACGAATTACTATTGTTATAGGTTGAAGTACTAATAGAGACGAGTTTTAATTATAGAGTTGATTACTTCGACAATAAGGTATGTGAATCTATCCTTTCTTCTTTTGGCATGATTTATATAAGATGAATGTACGGCGGACGTACATAATTCCATTGAATCCTAATTCTTAATGATACATGATATGATAGTGCCTTGATTTCTAAGTGATAGATATTCTATTTATTCCATTGAGAGTCAAATGATGATTTAATTTGTATAAAATTACTCATGATATTCTATTCGTGCTGATATGGTTATATGACTTCACCGAGTCCCGGGCAGGGTATGTATTCGTGCACATTATATGATTTCACCGAGTCCCTCACTAGAGGGCCGAGTACGGTATGTATATGATTTTACCGAGTCCCAGAATGGACCGGGTACGGTATGTGCACATTATATGATTTCACCAAGACCCTCACTAGGGGGCCGGGTACGGTATGTATATGGATATGATTTCATTCACCGAGTCTCAGAATGGGCCGGGTACGGTATATGATATGAACTTATATGACTCTTATTTTTATAAGGCACAGTTGACTCTCATTTGTATATGACACGGTTAAAATGGTAATTTGATTATTATACTTGTCTCATGATATCTTTTGGCCAGTTTTATGATATTTCTTATAGTACTTCATGTTTTACATACTCAGTACATTATTTCGTACTGACCCCCTTTCCTCGGGGGGGCTGCGTTCATGCCCGCATGTACAGGTACTCAGTTTGGTGATCCTCCGATCTAGTATTCTTGTTCAGATGGTTGGAGAGCTCCATTGATTCGGAGCTTAGTCATTTTGGTATAAAACCTTATTTTCGGACTTATGCATATTTAAGGGCACGACGGGGCCCTGTCCCGTCATATTTCATTATTGTATTCTTAGAGGTTTGTAGACAGTTGTGGGTGGTAGATGTGCTTTTGTATATGTATGCTGATTGTGGCGATTTTGGATATCTCTCTATGTCAGTGGCGGCGGCACTTGCTATTTTGTTATATGAATTAGTTGTGACTCCTTGGGAGACAGGTTTTATTACCGATGTTTACATTATTCTTGGTATCCGTGTGATTATATGTGACAGGTGGGTATAAGGGTACCCAGGTAGGGCACCGGGTCGCGGCCCATCGGGTCGGGTCGCAACAGAAAATTTATAGTCTATCAAATGACATGTTACAGTTAAATAATCATGGCCGTTAGTGCTACGACCTATATCAGATGTAATAGATACTTTGTCAGGAAAATGATATAATGAATAACGTAAATATTATTGATATTCATGTGCAAATTTAAAAACATCTCTCCTAACAGTTGATCTAGGAAAATCGTTATAAGCAGGATTGTACATTTCTCTTATATAATGAATAAAACCAGGAGATTCAGGAAACAAAAAAGGCAAACCCTCCACTGCAACTAATTTTGATAATGCTTCCCTATATTTTTTTTATCGTATTTAGGGCCTACAATTGCCCCGTCATAAGGTCAATTTTACCCTGTACCTGGTCTGTGACAGTATGTGAACCTTGTCCCGACTGAGAGGGCATTGACCCACCCGTCTTTTTAGCCTTAAATTCCTCCCACCTATCTTTGTGAAATCTATTCAAATGCGTAGTTAAACCTTCTGCCCCGCTCTGACTTTTTCCCATTTTAAATTTATACATTTTTTTACAAACTAGGCATCTAACAACTTGATTTTCTACGTCCTATAAAAAAAGTTCATACATTTAATGTTAATTTTCGTTCTGGTGGGCCTCAGCTCATACTAGGGGGAATATGAGACGGTTAAGTTTGAGGTGCATTAGTAGGTGTGTCATCTAGATTAGTGGGCGTGTCATCTAGATTATCTTCAAAATTAAAGTCAAGTTG
Organism: Przewalskia tangutica; assembly: GCA_029844215.1. NCBI lineage: Eukaryota > Viridiplantae > Streptophyta > Magnoliopsida > Solanales > Solanaceae > Przewalskia > Przewalskia tangutica. The sequence goes on from CM056730.1 coordinate 113,306,212, forward strand.
AGTTACAGAAAATAGCTCCTCGTCTAAATCTAATGGTACTTCAGGAAATAATTCAGTATCAACAAAATCGTCATGTCTAAGAGGAATAGTATGACTAGAAGAAGTATTCTTACCCTTATTACCCCTACTAGATGAAGCAATATCCTTACCCTTACCCGTAATCATACGTTTAAATCCATCCATTATAATTATGTAAATAAATAATTAAAGATAATAAAATTAAGTGCGCTAATTAAATTAAAGAAACAACAATAATTTAATGAAGGGACGAATGTACCAAACGCCTTACCGAAACCGATATCGAGTATCGGTATTCGATCCCGGTACAGGGTCGGAGTGGGGTCGGGTAGCCCCGCCCCGTTGGACAGCCCTAGTTTATAACTACAAATAACTATTTCACTAAATGCATATGGTACATTTGAGTCTCATGGGCATTACTAGTACCCAAAAATATTTTTCGGAAAATTAATTCCGAAGGAAAAAAATAATCCAAAAATGGTCTAATTAAAGATATTTCGAGATCTCGACTTTCACGCAAATAGATGCGTATCTAAAGTTTGAAGTTCATGAATTTCTACAACAAAGTTTTTGTTGACGAAGGAACCCGCAGCCGCTACTCTTTCGAGTGCGCCTGGTAAACCGGTGACCGATAGCACGCAAACCACGTCAACCATGTAAACCACACTTGGCAAGCCATGTGTGACAGGCTCAACCAAGAAGGTTTATGCAGGGGATCGAACTCGTGACCTTGCGGTCCCGCGCTCTACTGCTACACCAACTTGGCTACCCTTGCGGGTCATTTCTACAACAAAGTTAAACTACAATAATAATTGCATAATTAAATATTTATAAATATTATATTGAATGATTTTTTAAATATATATAATGTCTAAACAGAAGTTACTAGTGTTTCACGTAAATTCACATATTACATTGTAGATCCTCCGGTGCGCCTCACATAGTAAATTTACCTAGGCTTCAAATCCTGAAGGTTATGTTTACTTCATGGATTGATGACAAATTTCTCATTTTCCTTGTGCCTTGAGGGCAACATAATAACCAATATTAGTAGTTTTGGTTACTTATGATCTAACTTAGATGTGAGGAAAAATATATATAGTAACTATATTAACTGATCAGGCAATGACAGCATGAGACATTTATTGTTTTGCTAATGAAATGCAGCTTAAATTAAAAGCATGACTTTAAAACAATTCAGTATATACAAAGGAACTGATCTTGATGACGCAGTTCCGAAATAGTCTTTGCAAAATTGAAATAGAGTTCACAAAACATGATATCATCTTCAACTAAAGGCGATTTATATCTTTTTCTGATAATAAGTGGGTGTGAGATTCGATCCAGAACCTCTGCCTGTCTCGATACCATATTGAAGTGTGTGATCATCTCATCTAAAAACTTAAACTATTGAAAAAATACAATAATAACATAATCCACTGTATTTACTTAATATACCTGAGAATCCGTTTACACAAACCACAACATAGTGCAACAGTAGGCTTGAGTAAATTCTTCTAAGTTTGACTTATTGGAGAGCTAGCGTAGGACAAACGAAAGAAAAGAAAACAAGCTAAGCACTAATCCAGAAAATATTAATTGAAAAGGGGTATATATATATATATATATATATATATATATATATATATATATATATATATATAAAATGGCCATATGGCATGCATTCACTAACTAAGATGAGGAGGGGATCCTACGTAGTACTTCTTGATAGAATATATGTAATATTATGATATTATTAGAGATCTTGTACATGTTTAATTACAGTAGTAATCTTGTATTAGAAAAATATATATTTGGTTTCCGTAATTATAGACTAGATTTACTATTGTACATCATGTATATAAACCCTTTATATTAATGAAAATAATCAACAGATTATTCTCTTTCATGGTATCGGCAGTGTAGGGCAAACTTTTCCTTCTATAAAAATATCGCCCTACTCGAACCTTAATTCTTGGCCGACAGTCGACCCCCCCCCCCCCCACAACTTTTTTCGAATTCCTAATTCTCCTCTTATTCTTACATCGTGTATACCACAAAGAATATCTTTCATCCTGCTCTTGCAGTCTCCAATATCAAGAACAATATCTCTATCGTTCTTGAGATGGAAAACGTCTCATACGCGATGTGGGCATAACTATTTAAAGTTCATGCAAGGTCTAATAGAGTCCTCCATCACATCATCAAATCGGAAAAAGACAAGGAGAAGGTACCTTCCACAAATGATGAAATCGAGTTGTGGACAATTCTTGAAGCGACGTTCCTCCAATGGATCTATTCCACCATCTCTACGGACCTCTTACAGATATTATCGAACCTAAGGTCATAGCAATGGAATATTGGAATAGGTTGCGTGATATATTCTAAGGTAACAAAAATTCTCGTGTCGTAACCCTTGAGCAGGAATTCTCTCATATCAATACAAAAGATTTTCTGAATGCCTCCGCCTATTGTCAAATGCTCAAGGAGTTGTTGGATCAACTCAAGAACGTCGGTGCGCCCTTCACAAATGATCATCGCGTTCTTCTGATGGTTGCAGGCCTCTCTGAGACGTATAATGGAGTTTGGAACTCTTCTTCGTCAAAGCACTCTTCTCCCGCTGTTCTACAAAACACGTTTCATGCTCACCTTAGAAGAAGCATGGTTGGATAAAAAGACGAAAAGCGGAGCCAATTCCACCATGATGATGGCCAAAAACGATGACCCTCACTCCTTTTCAGAAAATTCTGGCCAAAATCATAACAACGGCAGTGGCAAAAGTGGCCCAAATCAGAAAATTGGTGGTAAAAACGGCGGCAGTGGTAGAAGTGGCCAGCAAGGGCCTGGGTCGTAGGACCACTGGCCACAATCTTGGACCAGTGGACTATGGTCGTAGGGTTGGGCCAACGGGCAGTGACCCACTCCACCATATTCGGCTCCTCAATTTTGGGCCAAGCCGAAAGCAACCAACAACAGGCTCGACAGAACCAAGCCTGGTAACAACCTAGCATTCTTGGGCCTCAACCTTAGCAGGCCTTTGCTGCTGCAGGTACAACAGCAGCCCCGATCTTCACGGGTATCGAGACAGCAATGCATACACTTGAATTAAATTCCCTGGATGCAAATTAGTACATGAATACCGATGCTATTTATCACATGACATCAACACGAAGTAGTCTCTCGCCTGATTTCAATTTGAGCAAAAAACATGACATAATTATTGGTAATTGTCATTTAATTTTAATTTGTGGTTATAGTCACACAAAGTATCCTCCCCGAACCCACATTTAGCCTTGAAAAATATCATTTATGCTCCTAAATTAATTAAAAATTGGTTTATGTTCGAAAATTTACTACTGATAATTTGGTTTCTGTTGACTTTGACCCTTTTAGATTTTTTGTGAAGGATTTTTCGACGGGGATACCTCTAATAGATGCGATAGTCGGAGCGAGCTCTATACCATCACCACCACCCCGATGATCCTAATCATGTGTGCTTGCTGAATAAGTCATTGTATGGCTAAAACATGCACCTCAGGCCTGGTACAAAAGGTTTGCAAATTATGTGTCTACTATTGGGTTTTTTCACAGCAGGTGCAGTGCTGATCATTCTATGTTCATCTACCATCACGGTACTTCTCTGGTATACATTCTGTTATATGTGGATGATATTATATTGACTGTCTCCTCTGATAAACTGCACAAGTCTATCATATCTTCTCAACTCCGAAATTGTTATGAAACACTTGAAGCCTTTGAGTAAAGTTTTGGGTATAGTTGTAACTCGTCATGCATGTGGTCAATTTCTATCCCAGATGATTGTTAAGTGTATTTTGTATACACTTTTGAGTCATTTTTAGTTAGTATTTCACTCTTTTATTTTGCGTTTAGTATAGTGTTAGGTGTTTTTTTTCTTTCATTTTTGTGTCTCAGCGATCATAAAGGAGAAGTACTTAATCTAGGATGAAATGAGCTTAATTGAGCTGAAATGTGCACAAGAACAACCCAAGGAATGAAGCCTAAGAAGTGCCAAAAATAACAGAAAAAATCTGGCACAATTCGGACAGAAATCAGAGAGGCACCGCGGTGCCTGGCCAAGTAGCATTGCGGTGCCATAGAACCGCGGTAAGGAAAATTAGCACTGAGGCGTAAAAATTATCGAAAGTCCGAAACTGAAACATTGTCGAAGGCACCACGGTGCCTGGCCATGGAAACACGGTGCCATATTTCAAGGAAGCTACAGTGATTTCGGCCGAATAAGCACCGCGTTGCCGGACAGCGAAACCGCGGTGCCGACGCGTAAAAATCAGAATCCGAGTCGAAATTGTACAAGGGTAAAGAGGTCCAAAGCAAGTTTTTTCTCAGATATAAATACCCTAAACTCTGTCATTATTAGGGACACGACTTTGGAGCAATACAATATTGGAGACGACTTGTTCAAGTGCTTTTTATTCTCTTTTATTTTTATTCAGTTTATGTTGGATTGTAATTTAGTTCTTGACATGACAATGTTTAGGAGCTAATTACTTTAGTAGGGTTTCCATCGAATCTTCTTGAAGATCTTTCATATATTTAATGTATTAGTTATTGATTTCTTCTTCAGCGTATTAAGATATATTCAATATTGTTATGATTGCTTGATAATTAACTAGCTACTAATTGTCATCACTTATATGATTTCGAATCAAAAGTCTGAAAGGTGAGATTTGAATATGCTGTAATTGTATAGACATAGGTTAAAATCGTGGACGAAAGTACCCCGATACTTGTGTAGCATTTAAAGGTTATTGTTCTAAATCCTCCCGTGTGGTCAAACTTATCATAGAAATATAGAAGGTTTCTGCACTAGGTTGAGCTCTTGTATGTCCTAACCGGAATATAATGACAGATTAGTTAACCTGCTATCTTAATAAGAAGAAGAATCATTAACATTGCATTAACACGTGAAAGAGTGGATAGTTGAGGAGATTGGAACCCTGTTTCCTTCATAACTGTTATAAACCCAAAGTATTATAATCTTTAGTTTATTTTCTGCACTTAGTCATAAATCTAAACCCAAAGAACGTCAACCAAATAGATACCATAGAATAGATAATCGGTACTTAGCAAACCTGTCTCTGTGGATGATAAACTCAGTCTTACAGACTATATTACTTGGAACGATGCGTACACTTGCGTAAGCATCTAGAAATATCGCAACAAGTTTTTTGCGCCATTGCCGGGGACTAACGTACTGTTAATATCGATTTATATATTCTTATTTCTAATTTGGTTTTTATTTTCAGTTTTTTATTATTATTTTGCTTTAGTGTTGTTTGCCGTGATCTGTTTGTTGTTTTTGATTAATATTAGGAACTTAGTTTATGCGAAGTAGGAGAGGAGCTGACATTCCTATCACTCTGAACCCTGAGATTGAGAGATTGTGCATACAGAACAGGAAATAGAAAAGAGCAGTTGATTCCTTAGCAATGAGAGATCAGCGAAACAACAATTTTATAACAATTTGATGGATGATGAGTTGCCGCCTGTCTTAAGACAAGTCCCTGCAGATAGAAGCTTGGGGGACTATGTGATGTCAACTATTATAGGGGTGCAGACTTGCATCCGGCTTCCAGCTGTTGAAGCCAATAATTTTGAGATCAAACCAGCCATATTGCACATAGTTCAGAGCTCATTTCAGTTTGGGGGATTACCGTCTGAAGATCCTCACTTGCATCTAGCAAACTTCCTGGAGCTGTGTGAAACCTTCAAATACAATGGTGTTATTGATGATGTCATTCGGTTGAGACTCTTCTCATTCTCACTCAGGGATAGAGCAAAGTGCTGGCTGAACTCATTATATGCGAACTCCATCAATACATGACAAGACTTAGCCCAGAAGTTTCTTGCCAAGTTCTTCCCCCCAGCTAAGGTAGCGAAACTCATAGGTGAGTTGAATAACTTTTATCAGTTGGAGGGAGAACCATTATATGATGCATGAGAGAGGTTTAAAGACTTGTAGAGAAAGTGCCCACATCATGGGATTGAGAAGTGGATACTAGTCCACATATTTTACAATGGGCTGTGTGGTACAACTCGTACCATCATTGATGCTGCAGCAGAAGGTACGTTCATGAGAGAGAGTGTCAATGAGGCACATGATTTGCTAGAAGATATGACCACAAACAACCGTGGGCGATGAGAGAAATGAGCGAAAGCGGAAGCAGAGCACCATGGCGATTCGCGATTGAGACACGATGGGTTGTGAGATCATAGGGTCCCATTTTTGATATATGCATGATGAGACTCAAATAATGTGCCAATGGAGCAGGTTCAAGCAGTGGGGAATTTTCAAAGACCCTACAATAACCCTTACTCCAATACATACAATCAGAGGTGGAGAAATCACCCAAACTTTTCATGGAGAAATGAACAGGGGAAGCAAGCACAGTTTCAGGGCCAACACCAGAACCAGCAACCACAAGAGAAGCCTGATGATCTCAAAGCAGCATTGCTAACACTTACAAATTCGCAGACCCAGTTCATGACAGAAACTAGGTCATCTATCCGAAATTTAGAGGCACAGGTTGGACAGCTGGAAAACATGCTGAATAATAGAGAACAGGGAAACCTTCCCAGTGATACTGTGGTGAATCCAAGGGAGCAGTGTCAAGCAATAAGCCTGAGAAGCAGAAAACAGTTAGAACAGGGTGCACCTAAAGCAGTGGCTGAAAAAGAGAGTGAGTTGGAGAAAGCAGCTGAGGCAGAAAAGAAGGGGGTTACTGATGACCGCCCTATTTTAGAGAAGGCTCCATCCGCAGTGATGAGGGAGTATACTGACAAAATTCCTTACCCTCAAAGACTGCAAAAGAAGTCCTTAGACAAGCAATTCTCCAAATTTTTTGAGGTTTTCAAAAAGCTTCATATCAATCTCCCATTCATTGAAGCATTGGAGCAGATGTCAGCTTATGTGAAATTCATGAAAGACATCCTGTTTAAGAAGAGAAAGCTGGCGGACTATAAGACAATAGCGCTGACAGAGGAGTGTAGTGCTATCCTGCAGAAGAGACTTCCCCATAAATTGAAAGATCCAGAGAGTTTCACCCTACCTTGCACCATAGGAAGTGTTACATGCAAGCAAGCCTTATGTGATTTGGGGGCAAGTGTCAACCTAATGCCCCTCTCTGTGTTCAGAAGACTTGGTTTGGGGGAAGCAAGACCAACTACAGTCACCTTGCAGCTAGCTGATCGCTCGGTTGTGCATCCCCAAGGAATTATTGAGGACGTGTTGGTACAAGTAGGCAAATTCATATTTCCTGCTGATTTCCTCATTTTAGACATAGAGGAAGATGAAAATATTCTCATGATACTTGGGAGACCATTCCTAGCCACAGGGCGAACCCTCATTGATGTTGAAAAAGGGGAGTTAAAGCTCAGGATTCAAGGTGAGGAAATGATGTTCAAAGTTTTCAAGCAGCCCACCGAACCTCAAGTCGATGCTAGATGTTTTGCTGTTGATTTTGTTGATAAAAGGGCTCCTCATGAAAGTTCCAAGGGTACTGATGCCCTTGATGGTAAGAATTCTGCACCCGTAAATGATGTGGTGGATGAGAACAAGAGAATGAACCCTCCTGAAATGAGTCCTGTGAAAAAGAAAAGAAGGATGAGGAAAATGGTGCTAAAGTGAATATGTGGAGGGGACACTCTACCTCCTTGATCTAGTAAGTAACCTGCGTCCGGCTAAAAGACGCTAAAGACAGCGCTACTTGGGAGGCAACCCGATGGTTTTAATTATGTCATTGAAATTTTGTTTTAGTTTGTTTTATTTTATCTTGAATAGTCTCACGATCTGGTATGCTAGTGTTTTTGGATGACAGATGAAGGACATGACTCACTCCGAAGGGCGAATGGTTAACAATGCAGAAAACTGAAGACACTGGAACTTTTTGGCAATTAGAACCGCGGTGCTTGGAGCAGAACCGCGGTGCCTCCTTCGGCTTTGTGCACAGTAATTTGGCCTTCCTCTCAGACCTCCGTTTTGACCGTTGTGTTGTGTCTGTAAGTTGTCCATTTATTCTTTAGCCTTCACATATTGGGGACAATGTGTCGATTAAGTTTGGGGGGTGTCTTATTTTGTTTTATAGTATGTTTTTAGTCTTTTTGATTTGTCTTTGTGTTGTTTTGTGTGTTTTTTACTCATATTTTTTTTAAAAGGATCATGTATGTTGTAGTTGCTAAAGATATTGAGTAGATAAAGTGGGATAATGTAATGGAATTGAAAGCAATATTTTGTGTGCTTAAGTTAGATATGCCAAAAATTCATGACATCTAATTCTTTGAGATATTTGTGTTTAGCTTATGTGTGTCAGTTATGGAAAGAAAAGTTGAAAAATGTCTAGAAAGTCTGTTTGCTTGTTATTTGAGGCGAAATGGTTAAGATGTACATGTTTAGGGAGATGATTCATGCATTTCTTTGATAGCCCTTCTTACCATTCATTACCTATCCTGACATAAATTGTATCACTAGTCAGCCTCTTTGAGTCTAAAATAAGATCTTTGTTTGACACCCTATGATTCCCTGTTTGTGCCATAAGTAATAATTGCAAGTTAGTGGGATGAAAAATGTTGAAAAAGAAACAAGAAGAGAGTGAAAATTTGATGCACCTCAATGAAAAATATGCAAAAGCCTAAGTTTGGGGTGTTTGTTATTTATAATGTGTCTCATTCTCTCAAAAGAAAAAGAGGGGACAAATAGGTATGAGACTAAAAAGAAAGTCAAAAAGAAGAAAAAAATAGTTGAATGAAAAATGTTTATGGTACGTAATTTGAGCCTAAATGCCTATTTTTATCTACCCCTGCCTAAGCCAACATTACAACCCTTGAAAGTCCTGATGATCTCTAAAGTGTATATCTATGATTAGTGTCTAAGCCTACATTACAACCATTGAAAGTCCTGATGATCTCTAAAGTGTATGTCTATGATTAGTGGAGAATAGCAAGTAGACAGATCTATAGCATTTTGGGAAAGATGGAATGAAACTGACATGCATAGGTTAGATGTTTATATTTCCAGTGATAATGATCCAAGTGAATTTGCGAAATATTTAACTTGAAATTCTAAATTGCTAATTATTCATGTTATGTATGTTCCAACATATTATCTAAACTCTTATCCATAATTTTGAAGAAGCATTGTTATAGCTACTTGATCCATTTCATTGAGTTTAGTTTTTATTTTTGGTTTTTATTGTGTTTTTGTTTTGTGATTTACTCGATGGCGAGTAAAGTGTAAGTTTGGGGGTGTTTGTTAAGTGTATTTTGTATACACTTTTGAGTCCTTTTTAGTTAGTATTTCACTCTTTTATTTTGCGTTTAGTATTGTGTTAGGTGTGTTTTTCTTTCATTTTTATGTCTCAACGATCATAAAGGAGAAGTACTTAATCGAGGATGAAATGAGCTTAATTGAGGTGAAATCTGCACAAGCACAGCCCAAGGAATAAAGCCTAAGAAGTGTAAAAAAGAACATAAGAAATCTGACACAATCTGGACAGAAATGAGAGAGGCACCGCGGTGCCTGGCCAAGTAGCACCGCGGTGCCATGAAATCGCGGTCAGGAAAATTAACACCGAGGCGTAAAAATCGCCGAAAGTTCGAAACTGAAACACCGTCGAAGGCACTGCGGTGTTTGGCTATGGAACCGCGGTGCCATATTTCCAGGAAGCTACAGTGATTTCGGCTGAATAAGCACCGCGGTGCCGGACAGCGGAACCGCGGTGCCGACGCGTAAAAATCAGAATCCGAGTCGAAATTGGACAAGGGTAAAGGGGTCCGAAGCAAGTTTTTCTCAGATATAAATACCCTAAACCTTGTCATTATTAGGGACACGACTTTGGAGCAATACAAGATTGGAGACGACGTGTTCAAGTGATTTTTCTTCTCTTTTATTTTTATTCAGTTTATGTTGGATTGTAATTTAGTTCTTGACATGACAATGTTTAGGAACTAATTACTTTAGTAGGGTTTCAATCGAATCTTCTTGAACCTCTTTCATATAGTTAATGCATTAGTTATTGATTTCTTCTTCAGTGTATTAAGATCTATTCAATATTGTTATGATTGCTTGATAATTAACTAGCTACTAATTGTCATCACTTATATGAGTTCGAATCAAAAGTCTGAAAGGTGAGATTTGAATATGCTGTAATTGTCTAGACATAGGTTAAAATAATGGACGAAAGTACCCCGATACTTGTGTAGCATTTAAAGGTTATTGTTCTAAATCCTCCTGTGTGGTCAAACTTCTCATAGAAATATAGAAGATTTCTGCACTAGGTTGAGCTCTGGTATGTCCTAACCGGAATATAATGACAGATTAGTTAACCTGCTATCTTAATAAGAAGAAGAATCATTAGTATTGCATTAACACGTGAAAGAGTGGATATTTGAGGAGATTGGAACCCTATTTCCTTCATAACTATTATAAACCCAAAGTATTATAATTTTTAGTTTATTTTCTGCACTTAGTCATAAATCTAAAACCAAAGAACGTCAACCAAATAGATAACATAGAATAGATAATCGGTACTTAGCAAACCAGTCTCTGTGGACGATAAACTCGGTCTTACAGACTATATTACTTGGAACGATACGTACACTTGCGTAAGCATCTAGAAATATCGCAACAATGATATATGCAACTGAGATTATTGAACGGGCTGACATGTCATCCTGTAATTCATCTCCTACTCCGGTTGACACTAAACCGAAGTTGAGTGCTAATTCTAGCACACCCTACGAGGATCCCTCCCACTATCGTAGTTTTGCAGGACTCTTCAGTATCTTATGTTCACGAGACCCGATACTACATATGCCATACAACTATGCATGATTCGAGGAAAGAACATATGCACGCTCTCAAACGCATTGTGCATTACATTCAAGATACTTTTGATTATGGTTTACCCTATATCCATCCTCTGTATCTACTCGTATGTCTTATACAGATGCTGATTGGGGTAAATGTCCAGATACCAGACGCTCAACATCTGACTATTGTATGTTTCTTGGTGATCACTTGGTCTTTTGGTCAGCTAAATGTCAGGCTACTTTATTGCATTCCATTGCAGAGGCCGAGTATCTAGGGGTAGCCAATGTGGTGTATGAGTCCTGTTGGCTGCGTAATCTCCTCTTAGAACTTCACTTTCCTATTTAGAAAGCTAATTTGGTCTACTGCGATAATGTTAGTGCAATATATTTCTCTGGGCCTTCCCTTAGTTCAGTTTGACGATTTTAGGGATAATCTCAACGTACGATAACCGTCCGCTATGACTGTGAGGGTATGATAGAATATACGTAGTATATTGTTAGGATTTGAGTCTCAAATCCGACCTAATCAGAAAATAGTAAATAAGCAAAGAACAAATAACACACAAATTTATAATGGTCCAACTCTAAATGCGAGAGCTACGTTCACTTTGCCGCTGCAGATTTCACTATTTGTGTTTACAATTCTCTCTTGCTCATCCACAAAGAAAAATGACGCTCCAGAATATATAGCGAAAACTAGGGCGAACATAATACAAGCCCGAAATTCCCAAAATACCCTCCACTAAATAATACAAGTCTGAAACGGCGCCTCAGGTCAATCAATGTTGCTTCACAACTCAACATATATTCCTAATATACTACGTATATTCCCTGATATTATTAGAGATCTTATACATGTGTAATTATGATAGTAGTCTTATATTAGAAAAAATATATATTTGATTTTCGTAATTATAGACTAAATTTACTATTATATTATATATATATATATATATATATATATATATGTATATACTACTTACATTAATCGAGGAATTATTATCTTTCACTTTCACGTCCGCGCATTAAAGAAAGTGCATGTTATTTGATAATATTTACAAATCATCATTTTTGGGAAATCACAGTCCTGATTTTGGTAGGTCTAGAATTTGAAATATAACGTGGAAGCAACTAGAGATGATATTATACCTGTCAACCGGTCCGGGTTGACCCGGAACCGGACCGGTTGATCCGGTGGTTTAACCGGACCGGCCCGGACCGGTAAGGACATACCGGGTTGGGGGTCGGATTGTCCCCCAACCCCAACCCGCACGGGTCATTTCAAAACCCGGTACAGCCCGGACCGGTTAGGCCCGGTATTGGAAAACCGGTTCCATTACCGGTTAACCGGACCGGACCGGTTACAAAAAAAAAAATTGTCAACGGTCATTTCGATTGGGCTTGGGAGTGGGCGGGCCAACGGTCATTTCGACCGTTGGTCGATATTATTAATTTTTTTTTGTTTTTTTGTTTTTTTGTTTTGTTTTATTATTTATTTTAATTCCATTTTTACCCTTTAAAAAATCTATAAATTCTCTACATTTTCTTCATTTTTATCACACAACATTTCTCTCAATTCTCTTATTCTCATACTCTCTTAATCATCTTTATTATCAGTTTTCAAGTTATTAATATTATTAGTTTTCAAATTCAAAGTAGCAAGACGCAAGACTTGAGCTTGAGTTTCTATTGAATTCGAATCAAGTTTGGTACACTCGTTTCATTCTCTAATTATTTTATTAAATTGTCATATTTATTTGTTTATTATTTAAATATTTTATAATGTCTTTACTAAGGGGAATTGCGTCGGATCGTAGTAAATCTAGTTCAAGGGTAAAAATCAGGTTCTTCATCATCTAATCAAAATATAGATTATGATCAAATGCAAGAAGATTTTGGAATAAGATAATGAATGTGATAACGCTCAATTAGATAATATTGTTGAACTTGAAGAACAAGAACAAGAACCTCCTACACCTCTTAGTGTTCCTTCATCAACGTTGGTACCGCTAGTGGTAGTCGTAGTCGTAGACCTCCTTTACCGTAACCGAGCAAGAAAGAAGGAGTAAAGTGTGGCTCTTTTATGATAAAGTTGTGGGTACTGATAGAGTTAAATGTAATATTTGTGGGAGAACTTATAAACATAAGACAGGGGGTGGTGACGGGGGGACGGGCACTATAGCTAGACATATAAAATTCGATCATACGACACAATGGAATGCTGTCCCTAATTTAGAACCCGGTCAACAACAACTTAATCCATTAACTGGGGGGTTGGCTAAGTACGATCCAAAAAAAGATCGCATTGAATTAGCAAAAATGATTGTCGGAGGTTGTTTGCCTTTTTCTTTTGCTTCTTCTTCATATTTAATTACATATATTCAAAGAGTATATAATCCTTTTTTTAAAGGTGTTCCTCGTAGTACTACTAGAGCCGATATTTTTAGACTTCATAATGATTATGTTATTTTCTTGCAATATTTGTTTGCTAACCTTCCATGCCATGTTAGTTTTACTTGGACATTGGACATCGTTGAGCAGTTATGATTATTTAACAATTACTTGTCATTGGATTGATGAAAATTTTAAAATGGAAAAACGTATTATTGCTTTTGCGTATGACGAGGATCAAAGTCATACTGGAAAATATATAAGCGAAACTATTTGTTTTTATGCCCAAAAATATAATCTTTATAATAAAATACTTTGTGTATCATTTGATAATGCATCTAATAATACTGCTGTTGTAGATCTTTTAAGCGGAAGTACAACCACCACTTCTGATATATTTCATGTTCGTTGTGCTTGTCATATTTATAATTTAATTATTAAAAGTGGTCTTGATTTATTTTCACCGAAATAAAACTTGTCAAAAGAGTTGGAGTTATTCAGTAATAATAGGAAAAATAGAATTATAGAATTTAAAGAAAAATGTAAACAATTTAATTTGAGACCTAAATTCATGCCAGAAGAGATTATTACACGGTGGAATTATACTTATTTATTTTTAAAAGAATGTTATAAGTATAAAGACCCCATAACACATGTTGCAAATGCGCATTGTAAGAACGTAATGTATATGTTTACCGACTAAAATTTGAAATCAATTGGTGAACTTTTAAAATTTTTACGTAAATTTTACACTGCAATCGTTGAATTTTCGTGATCTTATTACCCAACGATTTGTAATGCTTTAGCTCATATAGCTGAAATTTCTATTTACTTTATGGTTTAAAATCAAATGTGAAATATACTGAATCACGATTCTGATTATGTTTGAAAAGTTTAAAAATATTTTTTCCTATTCACGATGTTTATTGTATTAGTGCGATCTTAAATCCTTCTATTAAAAGGTAGATTGTCATAATCTAATATTTAGTTTATATACTTATATGGAAATAGGTGGAACAGAAACTCTATCTTCATTTGATTGCATAAATAAACTTGATACTAATTTAACAACATTATATGAATATTATGCTACATTACATGATAACACCAACTCTGCTACTAATATTCCTTCTAGTTACAGTTACGTGTCTACACCTGCAGGATTCAATGATGATGACGATGAAGAAGAATCTTTAGACATATGGAGCACTTTTACAACACAACCAACCACAAGCCGATCTTGCGATGAGATGCAATTTTATTTGCAAAAACCAGCGGACCCGAAGAAAAATTTTGACCCTTTACAATGGTGGCAGGATAACAAAAGGCAATTCCCGGTACTTGCAGCGATGGCCCGGGATGTTCTTAATGTGTCGATCTCAACAGTGGCTTCAAAGTGCATTTAGCGCACGAGATCAAATAGGAGACACGTCACTCATTGGGTGGAAGCACATTAGAAGTGTTAGTGCTGCAGGGATTGGATCGGATCGAGAGAAGAAATCAAGGATGTGGAGGCGTTAATTCTCCGTAAGATGAAGAAATAAGCAATATTTTGGAAGGCGGGAGCGAAAGGCGGATCGAATTAATACTCGGATTTAGAGGCTATGAGCATAACCAATTCAATCAACCTATAGATTACGAAGAACTTGCAAAAGGATGCATAATATGTAAATAAAATTATTATTACTTCATTATGTACTCTTATTAACGTTATGAAAGTTCAAAAGTTTACATCTTATCATTAATTTTAATTTTACTATCTATTTAGTTGTTAATCTATTACTTATAAGTTATATGACTTATATCTACTAATCTAATAAATTAATAAAATTATAATTACAAATTTACAATATAAACTATAAAGTTATAAACTATAAAGTATAAAGTTATAATCTATAATAAAGTATAAAGTTATAAACTATAAAATAAAAAGTTAACTTGAAAGTTTTAATTTTAATATATACAACTAAATTATATATTATATTATTATATTACATATTTAAATTGAATTTAGTTTATATTATAGAAAAATAAATACTAATTTAAATAAAAAAAAAAAAAATAAATAAAGACCACTTGGATTTGTTCTCACCCTAACCACGACGCACCTCGAATCGGTGAACGACCGTAACCTGTTGACTGGTGCAAATGAAGTGAATGAACAGAATCGACCGCCCTAACCTAAACGGACGAACTACCGCGACTCTGAGTCGGCCGTTAGTCGGGTATAGATGATATTGACAAATCATCATTTTGTTGTTGTTATTTATTTATTTATTATATATATAAACTAAGTTTATATATTATATTTTCTATTATTATTTTTTTTTATTTTTTTTTTTTTTTGATGACTTTTACGAACCGGAACAAAAAAAAAAAAAATATTAAAATTATTATATTTAATTAAATATATCCCTCCCGTCATTAAAATTTTCAAATATGCTTCTCTTTTAACGAAAATTCCCAAATCCTTCAAAATAACTTGATTTTAATTTGTAAACTCACTCCATTATTCAAACTGACCCAACTAAACCGAGTTTGACCTACCTTTATCAACAACAACAAAAAGGAAGAACTAAAGTTCCTGTTCTGCTCAGGTACACGAAGGAAATGGAGCTCGATGATTCTGTACACAATGCTATACGATCTTTGCCGAGAGATAGGAGCATTCGGTGGAACCGGTGAACTACACTTTTTTTGTTGGAACCCGCATGCTTTCTTTCGCTACTCTTAGTGTGGTAAACTCCGGACTGACGCAATAGCCTGCAAACCGGTGAACTACACTTGCTTCTATAGTTATCTAATATCTTTCTTTTTTCTACCTTCCGGAAGTACAAAGGAAGCTGCTTAGAAGTTGTATTTTTTCACGAAAAGCAGACATAGAATACTTCTGATACTGAATCCTAAATTATTCAATCTGATGGTCTTGCTGCAGCTCTATTCTCCGCTGTTGAAGGTTTCGCTTAGACATTGAAGGAGGGGTAAGATTAACTTATTCTTCTATGCAAGAGTTGTCTATTCTTATTTCAATTGTTCCCTTTGATGGGGTGTTCTTCGGCCCTCTGCTTTCTTTGGGAAAGGAATGTTTTTGATATCCTCTATAATTGTTGGATTATGATCCATTATGGGAGCTTAAATCTAAACCCAATTAAATTGAAGTCCAAGTCCATAATCAAGGTCCAAAACTACAAGTTTTCTACCTAGAATTTTCTAGGGCGTGTAATTATGCATGTGAATCATTTGATAATTTAAAATATTATTAGAAGGATGTAGAAGAATGGAGAAGAATGAGGTGTATGATTATTATAATTTTTAATTAGTTTATTTGTGTGATGTAGGATTGTTCTTAAGTAGTATAAATATTCCTCCCTATTTTAGTTTAGGCATCAAGAAAAATTAAGAGTTTTTAAGTGAGTGAAGAAGCAAAGTCTTATAAGAGTGAGTTATAGTATCTGTTGTTGAGTGAGAGTGCTTTTTATAATATTTGTTTAAATTTGAATAAAAGTTATTTGTGAGAGTGTTTTATTTTCAACATATGATTTGCTTAACTTTTATTAACATAAAAACGAAAAAAGAAACATGATTTATCTGGTTCATATCAAATATATAGTACCAGAAATCACATGCACTTGAACTTAATTGTCTGAGTCGCGCCACCATCACCACTGTTTGCTTGTTGTGCAGTAATAGTTTTCAGTGCAAAGTTCCTTCATCAACTTGCCCCCCACTCACCCCTCACCCCTCACCCCTCCCTCTTTCTCTACACACCTAATTGTTATATGACCTTACAAATTAAATTCTGATCAATAATAATCAAAAAGTTTCTTAAAGATAACTTTTTTCGTTTGTTCATCCAGATTCGACGGACAGATCTCCAGCAAAATGGACGGAGTTTAAAAATTAAAATCGAGTTATTTTGAGAACTTTCGTTAAGAGGGAGTATATTTGAAAAATTTAATGACGGAAAATATAATTTTGACCCAAAATCGTAATGGATGATATTTTTAACCCTCCATTTTCTCTTATTTATAATTGTACCTTAAAATTCATTTGTTGTATACATAGCTATTTTTCCTTTATAAATTTGTTATAATATGTACCTATATCTTTATGCCTCGAGTATATGTTCATGCAAATAACTTTTGCATTTTGCTCATTTCTGCATTGTTCAATGCATTAACTTATATGCTTGTTTTCTATTTTTCCCAATTATAGAAATAAGAATAATTTGTCTTTTAGGTAACTCCATAACCTAAAGTTAAAACAAGAGAGAAATATCTTGATATTTAAGAGATAAAAAACAAAATAAACGTCGACGGTTGATTTTTAAAAGAAAGTAGAGGGATATCTATATAATACTCTCTACTTCAAAGCTCCTTTACACTGACTTGATCAACCCCATAATCTTCAAAAAATCACAAATAGAGTGTACTGTCTTTTTTTATTCCCAAGAATATGGCCAGAAATAATTTTCTTCCATCACCATATGAGCACTTAGATGAAGAAGATTACATAGACATCGAAGTGAGTTCTTGCTCTTACTTTTCATCATCTCCTAATTCTAAAGTATCTTCACCTCAAAATAGAGAATTTGAGTTTCAAATGGCCTCCAATATTACCAATGACAAAAATTCTACAACTTTTTATGCTGATGAACTTTTCTACAAAGGCAAACTCCTTCCTCTTCACAAAAAATTACTTCAAACAAAGTCCTTTGAAGAAGATTTAAAAGAAGAAGAAAGTTTTTGCATAAACTTGTTGATCACTCCAATTGGTTCACCATCACAATCTTGTAGGGTGAGTTTTGAACTTAATAAAAATGACCACTTCTTTGAGTGGTCTAGTACTGAATTCAGTACCACTAGTAGCTCCATAGATAATAGTCCTAAGAAAGTTTGGTTTAAGCTCATCAAACATTCTCTAATCACCAAAAAGTTCAAAGCTTCAAGGGCATTCCTCAAAACTTTGTTTAGAAAATTTCCTTGTTCAAATGGTAACATGAGTTGTTCTAGCAAGGACATGAAAATTTCCAAGAAAAATACTACTAATGGGTCAAGTTCAAGATTAACCAGTACTATAATCAAGAACATTGATAGAGCTGTTGGTACAAGGTCATTTTCAGCAGCAAAAATCAAGTGGAATTCTCCAACAAAGTGTTTGTCATCCTCTTCAACTAATTCTTCCTCAACTGGTGGTTCTTTCTCATCACCATCTAGTTGTTCCTTCAACTCTAATAATGGCTTCAATCTCAGTTTTACTACAGAGATTGAAGGTTCAATTGAGGGTGCTGTTGCTCATTGTAAAAAGTCCCAAGAGCTAATTACCATTCCAACAAACAAATTGGTTACTATTAAGTCACATACTAGTTGAAGAAATGAGTTGTGATTTTCATAAATGGAGTTGGAGAATTTTCCCCTCATGAATTTGCAATTGTCCATGATCTTATTCGTGTTAACTAAAAATCAACCTTCACTAGTTGAGTAAAACGCACCTAGCTTATCTTACTCCGCCAATACAAAATAGACTCATCGTTCCATATTGTTGTGTTTCTCACTACTGGGCTCCCGTGTTATGTTATTCACGCTTTTAGGCGTGTGTGAGAATATTAAGTCCCATATTGATCGAGGAATATGTTGTTTGCCTCCTTACATGTTTTTGTCCTCACCTTGAGTTATTTCTATCTATTATTTTGGAGATCTATAAAAATCATAAAGTTCTTGCTTTTGAGAACAAAAAGAATCATTTAGAGTTTTGATCTCTAGTCCATTAGTGACTGGATCGGCTTATATTTGGTAAAACGAATATTAGCTATTGAGGTTGAATTAGGTTCAAAGTTTACGCTTAAGCGAGTGCGGCCTCGTCTTTGCAGATTTTGAATAAAATGCCATTTTTTTCTTTGTTATTGCAAGATGTTAGGTATGCGAACACAGACCCTCAATATTGATAAGAAAAATAAATTACATATAAGATATAAATATACTCTTATTAGTGTGACGCCTTTTGAAAAAACAATGGAGGCTTCACCTAAAGCAAACAATACCTCCTCATGTTAAAGTTATCAAAGTCGATGATTCATTCAGGTGAGTATAGAGATAACAGAATACGTGGAATGGGCTGACTTACTACATTTACTTGTCTATTCACCGGTTTACTATGTAATATGGAGATGCCACATGCGAAAACAAATTAAATCAGTGGAGTTAGTGGCCATAAATATATTGTTGCCTTTACCCGTCCGTAGGCCGATTTACTATCATTACATGTAATTTAGAGATGTCACACGCAAAAAGAAATCAGTAGACGTTGGCTATGTAGATATACAGATGATGTGGATGTCATATACAATAGAAACTTCATTAATTAACTCGATTATTTAATAAATTTTCTTAGATAATATTTTTGGTCGGTCCCGACTCGGAGATAACGTGCTAAATTAATAATTCGCTAAAATTATAAGATAATAGATTTTTTATTACTCATATTAGACCCTATTGAAAATATAAATTAATAATTCCTTATATATTACATAATACATGAGTGATTATATGAAGACTTCTTGAAAAATGATTCAATTGCCTTTTGTTTTTTGTTGAAATCAATGTCACATTGAATCTCATCTGTAATTTTTCTTATCATTGTAGGAACTTCTGGTATTGTTTTCTCATAGCTCAACAAGAAATTATTCAATATGATTATCCTTGTTGTGCTTGCATAATGCTCTTCGAATTTTGTCAGTCATTGTTGATTTTTTTCACACTTTTAAGATGAGAAGTCATGTTGTGTGTATGATTTGTTTGTGTTAGCATGATTTGATAAAGTGGGAGATTGAAGGGTGCTTTTAAATTCGAATATACTTCATTTGATATAGTACATTAAACAATAATGAAGTGAAAGATTGAAGGGTGTTTGTAAATTGAGTATTTCATTATAAATTTATCTATAAATTGAAAAAGTACTAATTAATAATTATTAATTTATCGATTAATTAATATCTCTTTTAATTAATAAATTCTAGTGGTCCCAAGAGCATTAATTTATAGAGTTTCTACCGTAGTAAGTCTCCAAATAAGTCCACAAAATTTTGTAATGGGCTATGTGGTGTTTAGTTTGAGGTGAAATTGTTGAATCTGTAAATATAGTCTCACCGTCGGGTTTGGTTCAAAGATAATAGTTGTTAGTAATCTGTATTGCAAAAAACCAGTAAACAATAATAACTGAAAATGAACAGAATCTGTGTTGGGAAAAATAATTTTTCAGAATATAATCGAGCCCACTTAGTTCAAAGTGTGTCCTTAAGGAAATTATTCCCCTCACAGTACTCGAGGTTGATGGAATATCACCTCCCAGGATAGAACGATTATCTTACCAGAATAGTAGTACTCCAATTCGGGTAGCGGCAAACCACTCAACGGCAGTATATCACACATAATTTATTCGTGCAGAAGAAGAATAAGTTTTGTAGTTCAGAAAATTAGTAAGTAAAATTCTGAGGAATCAAACGAATATATAGCCATGGAAGTACTGTTTCTGAAGGTTTGCAACCCTTCAGAACAGTCACAAAAATAGCGGGAGGTGCTAAAATGTTAAGAACAAAAATGTGCTAAAGGTGATATTTAAAGATGCTTAAAGGATTGCTAGAATTTAAAAGTGCTAAAAGTGCTAGAAATGCTAAAGAATGCTAGGAGGGTGCTTTATGGACTAATTATGTGTCATGTTAGCTAAATTAATCTTTCTTAACCTATGTGTAGTATAAACAAATGCTTAAGATGATTTTGCGAGAGCTTAGGAGGAAAATGTTTATGGATTTGACAAATTGTTGGTTTTATGATGCAAGTTAGATTATTTTTATTTTTTGCCGATTTTAAACATGCCTAATAGCCCCAAAAGACAAATAAAGTAGGTCGTATTCCTAAAAATGTAATTACTTTCCACCTCATATGCTTAAAGGCTAATTGCTAGAAGTTCCCCTATTAATTACAAAGTTAAGTAATAAATTACAACAAACAAATAAGGGCATAAATGAGATAAGAGAGAGAGCAAAGAGATTGAAGCGGATGACCCCGTCCTATTTGTTTTCTAGGAATTGCCGAAGAGGGACTCGATGGATGTATATGCATGCCTTTACGTTTGCCACGACGAGTCTCGCATGAGACTCTTTGTTGCTCCGGTGCGTGCCATGTAAAAAAAAGAAGATAAGGATTAGTATACATTCTAGACCTTATCAAATGATAAATAACTTTGACAAATTAAACACATATTATGGTCCGTTCTTATTCCAGTTGTATCAGCCCCAAAGTGGATCCAAACAAACAAAAGCCCAACTTTATACAACCCAGCCGTTAGGATTCTGGATGCAAGCAGCAAGAAAAGATATTACAAAAGCTCTAAGCATGGAATTTTAACATTTAGACATGCACCAGATTTCACACTAACCAGTTTTAAGACATCTCAGAATCAGCCGCCATATAATTGGGCCGATATATACATAAGAACATGAAGGTACACTAAACCTCAATCACGGGACATTTCAAGCATACAAAGTCAATACACATGCGTAGACAACACAAGTTCATATTGGCATTTCCAAAATAGTAGACATAGAGGATATGTCGTTCACTTAGCATACACGCCCAATATAGTATTTTAATTGCTAAACTCATTCGACTTGATTCGCACTCAAATAAACTGCTCAAAGATATCCTATGACTTACACAAATAGGGCAAAGCATGATTACAGGTTATTAACACCTGTGAAAGTGGCTCAGAGCAGGCAACATGATTTATGCAAGTAATAGAGAACTCCAAAGAAATAGACAAGAGTGTTTAATTATTTTGTTCTAATAGATCCAGCCAGTGCAATGCTACCAACACACACATGGCATGATCACGAACAATAGGCAAACGTGAAAATCCAACGAGCCCAAATACATTAACACAAGTCAGAAAAGACACATACAACTTCATATTAGGCTTAGTATGAGTAACATATACATTACTTAAAACAACAGAGATTGAATCGATTTGCTAAGGTACGATAAATGTCGGGATTAACATTATAACGTTGGCAAGAATATTACAACATTCATGAATCCCCAAACATGCTTCACATTAGTCTAACACCCATAAATTACACCAACATTCAGCAAGCGACGAACATCATCCAAACTACAAAAATGCAAATTAAACAGAAAGTTGGGAAGAGTGATGAATTTACCTTCTCCGGACAGCGACCCGGCAACAGATCAAGTCGCTTCGAGCCACTGACGGTTTTGGGCTTTGCGATGCGAAACAGAGGGGAAGGTTTTGCTTGCTGATTTTTTGCTAGAACCGAGAGAAGGGTTCGACTGATCCCTGAATCGATGCTATCCTCGTCAACTCACGCGTGGTGCTTTAATCGCCGCTAAGGGTGAAACGATGGCTATCTCATCGAGCCCTCTCGATCGAGCTCTTCGACCGACCTAATCGAGCTCAGACGATGCTCGTCTCTCCTATGTTCGACATCGCCGCTAAGGGTTATTGATCACGCTGAGGTCCCCGCTGATGCTCTTCAGATGTTCTTATATAGCCCCCCATTGAGTTTCAATAATGGTAAGCTATAAAGGCTGATTTGTGCTTGATTCGATAAGGTACGATTTGAAGGATTTATGGTAAGTTGCGATTTTTCGATTTGGGCAAGATTTTGTGCTGGTTCGTGTTATGGTAAGGGCGAGCTGACTGGGTGCGAGGATAAAGGAAAAGGAAATTCGCCGGATTCTCAGGCGAGAATCTCGCGATCGCGAGTGTTGCGCCATCAAGGGCTTAGGGTTAGGGCTGCGTTTTGTATTGGGGCTTTGTCGACGAGGGAAGATGGTGAAGTGAGGGTGAGGGGATGATGGGCTGATAAGGGCTGCTGAACGTTTAAAGGGGCAAGGGCGTGGGCCGGGTTGGTTAATTAGGTATTCAATTAAGTGTTAGTTTTAATTAGGCTTTAGTTAATTTAATTAGGTATTTAATTAGTGGTAAGTTATTTTAATTAGGATTAGATTATTTAGGTGCTTTATTAATCTACTTGTTAAAATAATAAATGCGGGCGTGTTATTCAATTAGTGCTTAATATTTTAGAATGCGGCGCTATTATTTAAAATCTTATTATTATGCATTATGCGGTTAAATTAAAATTGAATTGAGTTTAGATTAAATTATTTAAATGCTAAATGCAGGTATGGTATTTAAGAATTGTTTAAAGCTTTTGTAAATGCGACATTATTAAATGCATGTATTAGATTAAAATTGATTTTAAATTACAAATGATTATTAATAAATGCGGGTATGCTACCTGACACGACGTCATTGCTAAATTACTTCTTTTATGTATTTATTAATGGCGATGTGGCTTAAAATTAATTAATGCGCGCGGACTCTAAGTACTTAATACTCTACGAGACGCGATGCCATTATTAAATTGTTTATTTATGCTCAGATTTATGTTTTATCGCTGCATATATTATAAAAAATCATAAAAATTATTTTACAAAATTAGTGATAAATTAATAGTTAATGACTGGACGGGAGGGTCAAAATTGGGTGTCAACAGATGTCCCTCTTTGTAAGGAGATGATGGAAGAATCTTCGGACAAAGACGTTGACTCATAGCCAATTTTGTCTCTATCTTCGCATTGCAAAAATGTTGGCGTGTAGACGCGACGACGCAAAAATTAGAATCGCCCCAAAGGTCGAGTTACGACGACCGGGCTACCATGGTCAAAGCACCGGCGCGCTAACGCGACTAGCCGCCCAAAGGTCGAGTTATGACGACACCGGGCTACCATGGTCAAAACACCGCGCGCTAACGCGGGCTTAAAGATGTCCCGAGGTCGAGTTATGATGACACCGCTGGTGCAAAAAGTAAAAGAATATAACCGCTTGAACTCGGCGCATCGCTATGGCTTGTGGCGCTGGTTCTATGGTGATGCTGGAGCGAGTGCACCGACGCTTGAGGCCGCTTCTGCCAATCGCTGGGAAGGTTGGCCCCCAACAGATTGCCCCGTCAGAAGAGAAAATCCACGCCAGGCTTTCGCCACGCACGCTAAGACTTGAACAAACGGTTAGTGCATAAATCAAGGCAAAAATGATGATGTATAATTTTAAAAGTAATGCAACCGTGAGTAAAAATGTTATCCCGCAGTGCGATGCTCGCGTGTTGATGCGATGTCGCGAACGCCGTTTTTCGCTGCGCGATTGTTGCGCCGATACGTGCCGCGTTCGAACGCGCCGGTTGCGCTTGCCGCACTTGGCCGCCGGACTAAAGCTCCGAATCGACGTTAGCGCCGCGCGATAATCGCCGCTGGCGTCGTTCGACTGGCCGCCGTTGCGCCGCGGACTTGCCGCGCCGCCGCCGGGCGCCGCTGGACTCGATTACGCCGTTGTCCGACGCTGCCGCGGCGCCGACTTGCCATTACGCCATTGTCGGACGCGTTTGCCGGGCGCCGCTGCACGGACTTGCCGACACGCCGTTGTCCGGACGTGTTGCCGGGCGCCGTTACGGACTTGCCGATTACGCCGCTGTCCGGACGTGCCGCCGGGCGCCGCTGCGTGGACTTGCCGACTTACGCCGCTGTTCGGACGTGTTGCCGCCGGGCGCCGCTGCGTGGACTTGCCGACACGCCGTTGTCCGACGTGTTGCCGCCGGGCGCCGTTGCGTGGACTTGCCGACACGCCGCTGTCGGACGCTGCCGCCGGGCGCCGCTGCATGGACTTGCCGACACGCCGTTGTCCGGACGCGTTGCCGGGCGCCGTTACGGACTTGCCGGCCGATAACGCCGTTGTTCGGACGCGTTGCCGCGCCGCCGCGCGTGGACTTGCCGATTACGCCGTTGTCCGGACGCTGCCGCCGGGCGCCGCCGCGTGACTTGCCGACACGCCGCTGTCCGACGCTGCCGCCGGGCGCCGCTGCACGGACGGGCCGACACGCCGTTGTCCGGACGTGTTGCCGGGCGCCGCTGTACGGACTTGCCGATTACGCTGTCCGGACGTGTTGCCGCTTCGCCGCCAGCGTGACTTCACGATTACGCCGCGAAACCGACGCGTCGCCGCCGCCTCGTAGAATAAATGCTCCCGCAAGCTAAGCTGAGAAAAGACGTTAGTGTATACCGCTTAAATGAAATGATAAATACATATGAAGTGCAATTTTACGGGTAGCGATGTCATCCCCGAGATGTTGTCTTTGCACGACACGCCGAACGCCGCAATGACGAATTGCCACGATGCCTTTGCCGCGCGATGCGCGCTGGTTGCCAATTTGACTTTATGCCCGAGTTGACGCGCTAAGTTTTGTTGCGTAACTCAACTTTGATTGCTTATTGTTGATGCCCTTTCACGGGCCGCTTCACGCGATTTTGAATTTTGGGATTTTTGTCATATCTTCGCTCTCTGCTTTTTCGCAAGAAACTTCGTCGTATTTTCTCGCTTCGCTATTGCATTTCACGCTTTTGTTAATATTAAAAGACCGCCAAAGAAAAATTTGTGAGTTTTGGGGTCGATTCATATTTGACTTCACGCCTTGTTCTCGATATCCGTGCTCGCTTGTTTGGACTTGCAAACCCCCGTCTGCTTCCTACACCGCCCCGCTTTGAAAAGTGTCCGCCTAAAATGGGTCTCAATGTAGTCGCAGAGGCTATGTGGTATTCTTGTCATTTTCAAAGCAAAGTGGAAAGTTTCCTAACGTGCGACCGGCCGATTTAGGCCGCCACGATCCCCACGAGGGAATCAGTCGAACGTAGTTCATTACAAGCGAATATTGGGAAAATTAAAATTTCTAGATGCTGGACCGCCGAGACGGCCGCCACGATCCACTAAGGGAATCAGTCAAACGTAGTTCATTACAAGCAAAACGAAAGAAAACATTATTAAAGCTTAAATATGAGTTTATAAATTATTCGCTAAAATAAATCTCTTTTCCTATCCGTGCTCTGCGCGACCAAGACAGTGGTGCAAATCCAATCAATACGCCTTCATGCTCGCTCGTGACGGGTCGGGTCTTCATGCTCGCTATCTCCTCTCCGCCTCTCGCGGCGACGCCGATAAACGATCGATTCGAGGGCGAATGGGCATGCGGAGTGTATTCTCATCTAAGGTTATCAGTGCACATTGACGTGGTCGTGGTTTCGCAAGGGGTTATCATGCACATTTGGGGCGTGATCCTTTAGCCGAATTACCCTTCTCCGATTAACGCCGATTCTCGCCCCCGGCGGAGTGGCAACCTTCGTTGTCATGTCCCGGCTATTCGAGTGATACGCGCAGCATTGTTCTCATCATACCATCTTGGGATGTGGTCGAATCCTTCCCGAACCGGCCGATTAGCTCGCACCGCAACCTTTCATATATTCGAGGTACGGGTTCACTAGTGGTGCGAACTTGGGTGGTTTTCCTTCGTAATTTTATTTGCTCCGCGCATTGGGTGCTCTATTCTGGGCGGGCTTGATGGGTGGATCGGCGCGCGTGATAAACGGTGCTTGTGAAGTGTTATATATAGCCGTGTGGTAGTTGGGGTAGTATGATGGGTTTTCGTATGTCATAAATGCTTCTGTTTGCGTTCAGACAAACACGGAAGGAAATCGCTCTTTCTTCCTCTGAAGTACTCGTGCCTCGATCAATCGCCTTATTAGTTGCACGTAATGCCGATTTGTAATCCTACCGCTTTAATACCTTCTTCTACGGTCGCCATTCTAATAACTTCCGCAAAATTCCGCCCGACGACGCTTATCATCCGCTCATGTGAGGTTGCCCTTCAAAGATTGTACGAATAACGTGGTCATCTCACTCTCCACCACGGGTGGTTGCACTTTCGCCGCCTCAACGCCACCTCACGGCGTATTCTCCAATGTTTCGTAGTCTTCTTCTCCAACTTCATTAAGTATAACCTATCCACAACGGTTCGTGTTGAAATGGAATCGCCCACAAAATCTCGCCAATGCATTCCAAATTGCCATTTCCGCGATCTTGGCCGTATACCAATCTAGTGCTCACGGCCAAGCTCCGAATGAACAACTTCATAATGACCGCTGGGTTCTTCCCTACCCCGATTAGCTTGTCGCAATATGACCTCAAGTGTGCACGGGGGTTCCCTTTTCCATCAAATAGTTCAAACTTCGGCACCTTGTATCCCATAGGCAATTCCACGTCTGGATGCATGCAAAGATCCTCGTAGTCTAGTCCTTCGTGATCTTTGTCCGATCGCATGCCCCGAACCGCTTCTTTCAGACTATGAATTTCTTTGGCCACGTCCTCGTCCATTTTGGCTCGGACTTCCTCTCTATTTCTTCGTAATGATCCCTTCAAAGCGAAGCACGGACGGTAAAAAGGCGGGCTTCGCTGCATAAGTTAGCTGCGTTGTTTCTTGGGCCGTAATGGGCGTGGTGCGTGGGTATTGGTTGGCTGGCGACAGGGCTGATTATGGTGAAGTAAGCGGCGGGGCCGAGGTATACGGGTAGTAGGAGGGTCATTTGGGCGGGGTTGAGGGTTGGGTGGGCGGGGCGGTTTGTTCGGCGATCGTGGCCTTTGTGGAGAGTTTTGGGAGATATGTGCGTGGAGGTCGATCCGATGGTTTGTGAAGTAGTGGCCCTTTGATCCGCATGGGGTATTCAAGCTAATGGATAGGTTGGTCGATTCGTAGCCTCTCCATCTCAACTCGCATATCGCCAATTTGTCGCAGCATGCAATACATTCTTCCGATCGTGATATTCCTCCTTCAAGGTTCTGCTTTCGACAGAATAATTCCCAAACCATTTGGCTCGGGCCCCGAGCCGTCATATCATCATTTCTTGCCTTGGACTCGTGAAGTGTGGATGCTCCGACATTGTTGAGTCAAATACGACCGACTTTGGGGAGGATGATAAATTTTCTAAAATGCAACAAACGATGTTAGCATAAAGCACATAATTTGCGGTATGTGAGCGTATATATCGCACATAGCACATTCAAACGCTTCCTAACATGCGGGGACCTCTTTATGCGGTAAGCCTAAACGCCACTTACGCGAGATTATGACGATTTGTCCAAGTCGCCCAACTATAATGCCTTTGTTGGAAATGACGACCAAACGACGCCGCACTTTTCCCAATTTTAGCATGTCATGATTGGGCTTGGATTTGTCTGTCATTGTCACGCTACACATAATACTTTGGTTGGTCGTTGGGTTGAGAAACCCGCCGACAAGTTTAGTGTCTTCCTAATTGTGGTGTCGATGCCAGGACTAACCCACCTAAGGTAAATGCGTGCATGCCCTAAAATAAAGCGTGGTATAGCTCATCTTAAGTTTCTAAGATTTGGCTTTTTCGACGCAAGCGTTCCCGAGCGACAACTCGAGCGAGAAACGCTACCGATCGCATTTAACCGATCTAACTCACAGCGCCAACTCTCCTAAAATTTGGATATTTTTGAAAGAAATTTGCGGGTCGCGAGCACACCAAATACGAGTGTGTGATTGTGTGCATTTTCCAGTGGAAGAAATATGAGCGGAATACCGCTTTAGGAAAGCGGTAAAGCAAGTAGCAAAAATAAACAAAATACAATACACAAAAAATTAAATGCAAAATAATTGCCAAATAATAGCCCTAGGTCTGTTGTGGTTAAGAACCTAAAATCCCCAGCAGAGTCGCCATTTCTGTCGCGCCCTTTTTCGACCGCGACATTATTTTCTAAAATAATAGCGAACCCTGCTCAAAATGCAAAATGTTAGAAAAATAAAATAAACAAAAATGCTAATAAAGTTTAAGAGGCTTAAAGGTTTTAAAAATGCTAAAAGGATGCTAAAACTGCCAAAGATGCTAAAGTTTAAAAGGGTGCTAAAATGCTAAAGGGTTGCTAGAATGCTAAGGGTTCGCGGAGTCGCCACCTAATTAGTTTGGGTGAATTAGGACACCTAAATGTTTAACTAGTTTAAAGTAAA
Organism: Przewalskia tangutica; assembly: GCA_029844215.1. Lineage (NCBI taxonomy): Eukaryota > Viridiplantae > Streptophyta > Magnoliopsida > Solanales > Solanaceae > Przewalskia > Przewalskia tangutica. The sequence continues at coordinate 113,335,391 of CM056730.1, forward strand.
ACATTAACTCCATTTTAATGGTCTGCTAAACTTAGTGAGATTCTGGGTAAGGGTTCTTTATTAATCTGAGGAAGGGTTAGCACCTCTAAGATCCGCTAACTTGCGGTTGTCCTGCCAAACCTAGGGTAATTATTATATTTAAAAATGCAAAATGAAAGCTCCTCCTGCTTAAAAAAATGCTAAAATGTTAAAATGTTTAAAAGGTGCTTTAAAGTATAAAAAGGCGAAAGGTGTTATAAATAAATAAAAGAGCCAAATGCCGAGTGTTTTAAAAAGTGCCTAAAATACTAAAGGTTGCTAAAAGATTTTAAATGATGTAGGATGCTAAAGGTGCTAAGAGATTAATTTTAACGCTAAAGGGTGCTAAAGGTGTTAAAGGGCGCTTAAAAATGCTAAATGCTAAAGTGGCGCTTAAAGATGCTAAATGCTAAAGTCGAAAGTAGTGCTAATATACTAAAGTACAAAAGAATGCTAGAGGTGCTAAAATGTTAAGAACAAAAATGTGCTAAAGGTGATATTTAAAGATGCTTAAAGGATTGCTAGAATTTAAAAGTGCTAAAAGTGTTAGAAATGCTAAAGAATGCTAGGAGGGTGCTTTATGGACTAATTATGTGTCATGTTAGCTAAATTAATCTTTCTTAACCTATGTGTAGTATAAACAAATGCTTAAGATGATTTTACAGAGCTTAGAGGAAAATGTTTATGGATTTGACAAATTGTTGGTTTTATGATGCAAGTTAGATTATTTTTATTTTTTGCCGATTTTAAACATGCCTAATAGCCCCAAAAGACAAATAAAGTAGGCGTATTCCTAAAAATGTAATTACTTTCCACCTCATATGCTTAAAGGCTAATTGCTAGAAGTTCCCCTATTAATTACAAAGTTAAGTAATAAATTACAACAAACAAATAAGGGCATAGATGAGATAAGAGAGATAGCAAAGAGATTGAAGCGGATGACCCGCCCTATTTGTTTTCTAGGAATTGCCAAGAGGACTCGATGGATGTATATGCATGCCTTTCGTTTGCCACGACGCAGTCTCGTTATGAGACTCTTTTGTTGCTCCGGTCGTGCCATGTAAAAAAAGAAGATAAGGATTAGTATACATTCTAGACCTTATCAAATGATAAATAACTTTGACAAATTAAACACATATTACGGTCCGTTCTTATTCCAATTGTATCAAAGTGGATCCAAACAAACAAAAGCCCAACTTTATACAACCCAGCCGTTAGGATTCTGGATGCAAGCAGCAAGAAAAGATATTACAAAAGCTCTAAGCATGGAATTTTAACATTTAGACATGCACCAGATTTCACACTAACCAGTTTTAAGACATCTCTGAATCAGCCGCCATATAATCGGCCGATATATACATAAGAACATGAAGGTACACTAAACCTCAATCACGGGACATTTCAAGCATACAAAGTCAATACACATGCGTAGACAACACAAGTTCATATTGGCATTTCCAAAATAGTAGACACAGAGGATATGTCGTTCACTTAGCATACACGCCCAATATAGTATTTTAATTGCTAAACTCATTCGACTTGATTCGCACCCAAATAAACTGTTCAGCATATCCTATGACTTACACAAATAGGGCAAAGCATGATTACAGGTTATTAACACCTGTGAAAGTGGCTCAGAGCAGGCAACATGATTTATGCAAGTAATAGAGAACTCCAGCAAATAGACAAGAGTGTTTAATTATTTTGTTCTAATAGATCCAGTTTCAGGCAAATGCTACCAACACACACAAAGGCTATGATCACAACAATAGCAAACGTGAAAATCCAACGAGCCCAAATACATTAACACAAGCTGTAAAAGACACATACAACTTCATATTAGGCTTAGTATGGAGTAACATATACATTACTTAAAACAGCGTAGAGATTGAATCGATTTGCTAGTGTACGATAAATGTCTGGATTAACATTATAACGCTGGCAAGAATATTACAACATTCATGAATCCTCAAACATGCTTCACATTAGTCTAACACCCATAAATTACACCAACATTCAAAGTTTACGGCAACATCATCCAAACTACAAAAATGCAAATTAAACAGTTGGGAAGAGTGATGAATTTACCTTCTCCTGACAGCGACCGGGCACAGATCAAGTCGTCGAGCCACTGACGTTTTGGGCTTTGCGACGCGAAACAGAGGAAGGTTTTCATTGCTGATTTTTGGCTAGAATCGAGAGAAGGTTCGACCGATCCTCGATCGATGCTATCCTCGTCAACTCACGTGGTGGTGCTTTAATCCGTAAGGGTGAAACGATGGCTATCTCATCAGCCCTCTTCGAGCTCTTCGATCGACCTAACCGAGCTCAGACGACGCTCGTCTCTCCTATGTTCGACATCGCCGCCGGTTATTGATCACGCCGAGGTCCTCGCTGATGCTCTTTGCATGTTCTTATATAGCCCCATTGAGTTTCAATAATGGTAAGCTATAAAGGCCGATTTGTGCTTGATTCGATAAGGTACGATTTGAAGGATTTATGGTAAGTTGCGCATTTTTCGATTTAGGCAAGATTTTGCGGTTCGTGTTATGGTAGGCGAGCCGATCAGCGCGAGGATAAAGGAAAGAAAGTCGCGGATTCAAAGCGAGAATCTCGCCGATCGCGTGAGGTGGGTGTCGACTCATCGGGCGGCTTAGGGTTAGTTGCGTTTTGTAGGGGCTTTGTCGACGGGAAGATGGTGAAGTAGGGACGATGATGGTGATAAGGGTTCTTTGAACGCTTAAAGGGGCGGCGTGGTAGGGTTGGTTAATTAGGTATTCAATTAAGTGTTAGTTTTAATTAGGCTTTAGTTAATTTAATTAGGTATTTAATTAGTGGTAAGTTATTTTAATTAGATTAGATTATTTAGGTGCTTTATTAATCTACTTGTTAAAATAATAAATGCGCGTGTTATTCAATTAGTGCTTAATATTTTAGAATGCGCGCTATTATTTAAAATCTTATTATTACATTATCAAGTTAAATTAAAATTGAATCGAGTTTAGATTAAATTATTTAAATGCTAAACGCAGTATGGTATTTAAGAATTGTTTAAAGCTTTTGTAAATGCGACTATTAAATGCACGTATTAGATTAAAATTGATTTTAAATTACAAATGATTATTAATAAACGCGGTATGCTACGACACGACGTCATTGCTAAATTACTTCTTTATGTATTTATTAACGGCGACGTGGCTTAAAATTAATTAATGCGCGGGACTCTAAGTACTTAATACTACGAGACGCGATGCCATTATTAAATTGTTTATTTATGCTGATTTATGTTTTATCGCTGCATTTTATTATAAAAAATCATAAAAATTATTTTACAAAATTAGTGATAAATTAATAGTTAATGACTGGACGGGAGGGTCAAAATTGGGTGTCAACAATGGCCATAATATAAAAAAATGTGCGGACAAGTGTGATATATGTCGAGGATCGATCGATCCGATAAAGAGGTTTCTCTTTGAACTTTCCGTAGTGAATTTATATCGGATATACTCGATCAATTCCAGAGATTTGATATCTTTGAACTGGCCGAACCGCTGTATACCTAGACAACAAAAGTCACACAATCAACCTCAACCGCTTATAGTTCTCACGGTTGTGTTCGTTTCGACCATGGCTTAACACCGCTCGTTTTGAGTGCATAGAGAATGGGTCTTCACTGTCATTCCCCTTTAAAGCGGCTTACACTTAACACTCACATATGTGATTTCTAAACATGTGGTCCTATAGCCACATTATCTGGTCATACACTGCCAGATTTAGATAATCATTAAAAAACCTTAATGCTTTATTAACTCATTAACAAACCATAAAGCTTTATCCTTATTTCTGAACATTATCTTCATCCGAGAATGGGTTGAGTTATTGACAATGTTGAACCGTCAGTCACAACTTTGTTTGATCTCCTTGAACCTATCTCTTGGAATCTCCAGTCTGCTAGGTAGAGTTACCGCCATGATGACTTGTCCTCGGCCTTAACCCCATTCCCATTGATGATCAACTAACTCCCTCTCTAGATAAGCCTTTTGTAAGCGGATCCGCCACGTTATCTCTTGACTTTACATAGTCAATTGTGATAACGTCACTAGAGAGGAGTTGTTCATCTAATGTCTCCGTCCGATGTGTGAGACCATTATACATTACGCTCGCCTCTACCTATTTCGCTGATCATCACAATGTATACATATAGGAGCCTAAATATAGTTACTCAATGTTATGCTCTCTGATAAGTTAGTGACCTAGTGTCATCAAGCTTATTTTAAAGTTTCCATATTAAAATTGTTTCTTATACCGGTACATGTGCTGGTGGGAGGTAGTAGGTACACGATGGAGTAGTCAAGGTGCACCGAAGTTGTGATTTAGACACCAATGCTATCAGGACAGAAGAAAAGAATTGTTTCTTGATTATAGAAACTTGCCACATTGATGTAATATAGTACTGATTTGAAGTTATAATTGAAATTTGGGTAATCTTTGAAAGCTGTATTATTCCATCAATTCCATACATCCATCCATGTTTAGTCTATCTTCCTTGATTTTTCATTTGATTATTACCTTGGGATAAGATTTTCGAGGTCAATTTGAATTTGATTGTCTCTTAACAGCTACCCCTCATCAAGATTCAACTTTCCTGGTGAATTTGTTTGATGTAGCTTTGATTTGTATCCTTTCAATTCGGGATAGAACTTAGGATAAGTGTAAAAGGAGGAGGGGGGGGGGGGGGATTCAGTCTTGTAAACTGTATGAGCTGGTATGCTTCATTAAGCTGAAATGAGTATGAATATCCTTGGACAGGTCAGAGTTGAGAAATAGGAGTAACAACCTGGAGATTCCAGGTTTGAATTCCAGCCTACAACACCCATGAGCTTATTTGCTTCAGTTGATAGTTCGATTTACTCGGAACTTGTGCTTGTGGGCTTTAATAGGCTGTCATTAATTAGTCGAGGTGCGCGTAAGCTTTCTTGGACACCATTTAAAAAGAAAAGAAAATGATGTAGTGTGTAATATAACAACGGGAAGAGTAAATGTTTCTTTTGTCTCATTTTGACACTCCTTAAATGTTGAATCATTCCGGGAGTAAGAAACACATATAGGAATATGTCTTTTCAAATTTACCCGCAAGGGTGACTCAGTTGGTTGAGCATGGGGCTTTTATAATGAAGGTCTCAGGTTCGAAATTTCCCTGTCTACGATAATAGGGGATTTTGCCTTCTGGGTCGAACTCGTCGCACGGGGTTTGTCTAGTGTGGGTTACCTCTTTTGTGTGGTTTGCGAGCTATTGCACAGGAGCTGCGTTTACCCTGTATGCACCCAAAAAGGGTAGTGGCTGCGGATTTCCATATCATAAAAAAAATGTCTTTTCAAATTTGTCTGGACCCCTCCTGAGAGATGGGAATAACTCTTCATGGTTCTTGCTGATCCTTATGTTTTGTTTTGACAGATTCCAACAACAGATGGCCGCCAAACTTCCTTTACCAAGCTGTCCAACAACTTCTAAGCATTTGAGTGCTGATCATACAAGATCAGGACTTAGTGGAGCTGTTTTCCTTAGGAGAGCTGCTCATTCATTAGACAGAATCATGCATTTCCAGCTATCTTTTATTAATATTGTCCAACCTTATTCTTTCAGAAATTTCAAGTGAGTTCTTCCTTTTGTCATCTGAAACTTTGACGTAGCTTGTTGGTTGTGCCCCTTCCCCTCCACGACAAATGGATTGCATGCATAAGAAGGAAACATGTATGATTTTAGCAGGTTCTCCCAGGTTTAATTTCCCTTAAAAGAAATTTCTCTTTTTCAATAGGGAAAGGAGCATATTGGCCCTCAAACTTAAGGAAAAGGGGCATATTTGCCCTCCGTCAAAGTTTGAGGACAAATATACCCTTTCCGTTATTAAACTTGTAATATTTGCCCAAAATTAACAGAAATGCCACATGGCGTCGCGTGGGCGCTGCGTGTAGGCAGTGGACCGCGTCGCCAGCGGCGGAGCCGCGTAGGCGGTGGGACCGGCGTCAGACTCCGTGTTTGAGAGGTGGAGATCGTTGATCTTCTTGGGAAAATGGCAATTCAGGCCAAACCCTGACTCAGCCAGGAGAAGAGGCTTATACGTTGTAAACAATGCCGTCTCATTCGATCCGTCGTTTCGGACCATTAGCGGCTGTCGATTATTACATATGTAGGAAATTTCGGTCGAAATTTCAACGCTCTATGCGGTCGGTTTTTAGCGCTTCCGTTGAACTCGAAGCTTCACGGTCGAAGTGCGTAACCAGTCAGATTACAGCGCTTATAATAGCCATTCGTTTAAAATACCTAAATTCAGACTCGATTGACCTCTTATAACACGTAAACCAAATCGTGCGGCTGAAACCACTGGCCCGCGGTCAGCGTTTAGCGATACGAGCGATAGCAAACGGTAGTGAAGGTACCGGCGATTAAATGCGATCGGCTGGCCAGACATTTTACAACCCACCGCGCGCGCCGATTCATCCCCGATCTTGGATCGTTGAAATCAAATTTAGATCGGGTTTAGGTCTTTCAGGAAGCCAAGCGCTGGCATTGGCGGCCGGTGGTGGTGATACTTTGTGCTCGTCTACATGTTATCGACATTTTTATGCTAATCCACGAAGTTTATGGTTGTCAACTTTGGAGTTCTCCCGTATTTTTAGAAGCGATGGCTATGACCACCAGGTGATAGCCTATGCGACCTCACGGAGATGGTGTCCGTCACTCTCTGCCCGATTTTCAATGTTAACCCTTGCGAATCCGATCCTCAATGTAGCGATTCATTATCTTTGGATCAAAATGAAATTTTCCGATGAACAATTACAAAGCGGCGATGGCGGTCTGCGCACAGCCTGTTGGCGCAGCGGTGGCATTCAAGTTGCGAAAACTAGCGCTCGACTCTCGGTGGAGTGGTTGTCACGGTCCCACTTTGCAACACGTTAAATCTGGCGTGGGCGCCATGTGGCATTCACGGTATTTTTGGACAAATATTACAAGTTTAATAACGGAAAGAGTATATTTGTCCTCAAGCTTTGTGGAGGCAAATATGTCCACTTTCATTAAGTTTGAGGGCAAATATGCTCCATTTTCCCTTTTGCTAAACTTACGCAATGTGACATGGATATTTAGGGTTCTTTGTTGCGAGTACGTCAATTTGGAAATCTTGGTCATTGTGCATAGGGAGAAGCGAAGATGGGATTAGAGCGTTAGAAGATTCTCTTTTCATTAACTTGGAGCAGGCGTAAAATCCTCGCCCACGTGCTGAGCCACTTCTCCGCCGGGGGATCCCGGCCAGAAGTGGGAGTTGGTGGAGGAGGTAAATCATGGTACTGACCCACTGGGTGGAAGGCACTGTCTGGTGCCATGAGAGTCATCCTCATCGAGGAAAATGACTCCCCTTCATGCTCTGCCAGTGCCGAGACTCGAACGCCGGGCGATAGCAGGAACCGTGAAATTTCTGGCTCATCAGCTAACAGAACGCTCATGCGGGTCTCTTTGTTACCGTAAGTACAGAAAGGGTGAAGCGTAGAAGGATGGATAAATCCTAATTATACTAGGAAAAAAAGAATGTTAGAATCTGTTTACATCAAATTTTGACCCTCTCGTCCAGTCATTAACTATAAGATTACATTAATTTGTCCAAATAATTTTAACGAAGTTATAATAATAAAATACAACAATAAAATATTAATACACACATAAATAAGCAATTTAATAATAGCACCGCATTTTACAAAGAATATTAAGCACACCTTGAGTCTCACGTCCGTATTCGTCATTTTAATAACAAGCAATTTCATTAATATTATTCGTAATTTAAGCCCTATTTCCCATTAATTAAAACTCAAACAATTCTTAATGATAAATAAATAAATAAATAAATACATAAAATAAAATAACTTAACAAGTAGCGTAGTATTAAATATCCTTATTAGCATTTTATTAATACAAACAATTTACTAAGTATTATTTGTGATTTTAAATTAATTTTAATCTAAATACATACATTTAATAGCATATTCGCATTTGCAAAGCATTAAACAATCCTTAAATATCATATCTGCATTTAGCATTTAAATAATTTAATAATAATCTAAACACGTTCAATTTTAATTAAACATACCAAAATCACATAATAAATAAGTTTTAATAACGACGTCGCATTATAAAATATTAAGCACTAATTAAATAACGCGCATTTATTATGAAGGTAATAAT